>CM062819.1:1724702133-1724930656 GCA_031772625.1 Pinus tabuliformis | reverse complement strand
AAAGATTAATAAAGAAACCCTCATTGCTGCAACCGGTTTTCCCACATTGGGTTTTTCTGGTGACAATTGTCCAAAAATAATTTTTTAGTATTTTTATGTGTGCTATAATTTCTTTAATTTTTCCAGCATTTGTTTTTCTTCCACAGTCTTTGTTTTGTGAAGGCTGCAGTGCATATGTTTCAATATTTGTCTTAGGAAACTACAAATAGTTTGTTTAATTAATTTAACAAATAGAATAAATATTATCATTTGCTGCAGTAGGATTTCGGATTTTAAAATTTTCACACTCCGGAGATTTTTGCCTTCCTTCCTTTGCCTCTTCAGGGATCTAGAAATTTTCCTCCCAGTATCGTACTGCCCTCTTTTTCCACCTGATACTCACCCCTCTGGCTCTATCTTCTCTGCTAAGCTGCTGTCACTGAGAAAATTGAAATGCCTGGGCAACTAAGTATCTGCACTGGATAATTCCTCCATCACCACATCGGCCTCCTCTTATAATCCTCTGTTGGAGCACCAATGATCAAGATTAAAACTTAATTAATGGCTAGGATCATCTATGGGTTGATCCATGTGAGTTTCTAGATGATTCTCACCTTATCTCAATTAATACTGATTAATTAACCATATTCCCTAAGTTTAGACTTAGGTTAATAATCTAATTGATACACTTCTAGGTGGAATTTCCAAAAATGATTTCTGGGTTTTGGAGATTTCATGTATTCTACCCTCTCCATAAAATTTCAAGGCTAGAACACATCTGATGCTACAAAAATTAATAGTCCCTCTTAGCGAGGAATGCGTTATAGAGCTACTGCACACCTTGTAGCAGCATCTTGTTTCTGCATCATCTCCTCTCACGATGATGATGTCTGGCTGCTGCTACCCACCAAGCATTGCGCAACTCTGATATACGCTGCATCTGTGTTGTTGTTGACCCTGCCATACTGTTGCCAACACTGCATCTGCACTGCAACTCCCTCTCATATGTTGTCACTACTACTGCAACATCTGCAACTGAAAGGCATCCAAAATAGCCTGTCCCTGCTACTAAAATGGGTTCTCCGCCATACCCATCTGTTCTCTAAAATAGACGAACTTAGCTCTCCCTAGAGCTTTCATGAGTATATCTGCAACCTGCTCTTCTGTGGGAACATATTGTAGCTGGACTACTCCACGTTGTACACAATCTCTGATGAAGTGACACCAAATATCGATGTGCTTCGACCTGTCATGAAACAATGGATTTTCAGATAGGTTTATGCAACTCTGATTATCTGTAATATCTCGTTTCAAAGATATTCCCCAAAACCCTAGTAACTCCAACCAAATACGCACAAATGATATAATAACTGGGAAACTCAAAATCATAAAAATAACAGTGGTGCAACATATAATAATGTAAACATGAAATATAAGCAGATACTCGAGAAATGCAGAGAGAAATGCTAAGCCATTTTATTATACTGAGTAATGGAATGAGTACAAGAGGTGATCAGAAGGATGGCACCTCGACTTGCACCAAGCACGTGAAGAAATACACTCAGAATAGCAAAGGAATGGCCTCTCTCTGAACTACATCGACGCTGTTGAAGAACTGTCGTGCTGCTACTACTATTGGAAATCAAATGAGGATTTGGGGTTGTTCCCCTCCTCAGAAAATGTTGAAACTCTGGAATCCACCTCTCCTCAGAAAACCCAGAAAAACCTAGAAAGCTTTTCTGAAATGGCCAACCCCCGAAAATCGCCCCCCTTGGGGAATCACGCAATCCCTCAAGGCCCTGCATTGCCACTGAGTAGAATCCTCCAAAATACTACCTGAAACTTTGCCAAACTCCTCCAATATGCAAGAGTTGATCCCTTGCTCAATATCCCAGCGCAACTCCTCCACAAATCCTCAACCCGGAATTGCCCCCAGAAGAACTACGTCCCTCTCTCTCAAGACTGCGCAGCCCTCCAATGCTCAGCTCCATCCAAATGCCAGAAATCAAAACTATTGCAAAAAGACTACTGAAAATACCTTGCCCAAGTAGGCACTCCAAGTTCCCCGGGCTAAGGGTGAGATCTCCGAACGGAGACACTCAATGCACTAAACAGTGTTGCAGACAGGCTAAACAGCCAACGTGCTCCAAGTCGAAGTGACTAGCTCAAATGCTCATAATCGAATGACAAAATGAGGGAGCTCCTCTCTCCTTTATAGCATTGGCCTCTCCTAATCCCAAGGCTCACCTCCTCCAACGTAATCCCCTCTTGCCACGTGTTCCTTTTCCATCTGCGCAGTCCCTCCAAGTGTCTGTGTGGGCCCCATCTCTGCGTGGTCCTTTGGCCCCCTTGGCTCCCCTTTAAGTCACAACGTTGTGCTACTAGGAAGTGACTTTTTATTCTAAAGTGAGTTATGTCCCCTTTTCCTCACCTTTTTATTTGTAAATAACTATAGAAGGAAAAATTTAGCAAAATCGAATATTCCAATTAGCCATGGCTAATTAGGAATATTCCAGTCTCCCCCGGCAAAATGTTTCTTGTCCTCAAGCAACTGAAGTGATGGATGCGACAAAATTTTCTCGCTCTCCCAAGTGGCATCCTCATCCGGTAAATTCTTCCACCTCACCAAGAATTCCTGGACTGTCCTACTCCGTAGCTACCTCTCCCTAGTATCAATAATAGCCTCTGGTTGCAACATCAAATGCCCCTCATCAATCTATGGGTGGTAGCTCATCTGTCACTGTCACCTGCTGCCCCAGTGCCTTCTTCAGGCATGATACATGAAAAATGTTATGAATCTTGTTGCCTTGGGGCAGCTCCAACTCATATGCAAGCTGTCCAATCCTGCATATCACCCTGTATGGTCCATAAAAGCGAGGCTTGAGCTTCTTAGCCCACTTCTGCTTCAGTGATGATTGTCGGTATGACTGTAATCATAGGTAGACCCAGTGTTTTTAAAACCGGAACCGGTGACCGGACTTTACCGACCGAAACCGGTCTAACCGGGACTGGTTTGGTCTAAACGAACTGGTTTTTAAAAAATACATTAAATAATTAATTTTTAATGAAACAAAACTATTTTTAAGATGTAAAACCATGATTCCAAGCCAATAGAGAAAAAATATGCAAAGTTTGCTCATTTATATACCATGCAAAGGTGAATATATCAAAATGGCACCGAGTGCAATACATATCATCGACAAAATAGCAAAATACATAAGAAATGAGGCTCTAAATGGCCTATAAAGTCCAAAAACAATGCTGCAAGCTATGAGGCCATTGGCCTACTACAAGTCTACAGTGTACACATGATCAATCATCAAGTCCATCACCACTACTAGACACAGGATCATCATCAGGAGCTACATAGACATCATCTGGTTCAGAGTCTGAGGATGCCTCAGCCTGATCTGCAACATCAGTATCAATGCCACCAATGACAATAGAAGTGGACCTAATGGAAGCACGAGTTTGTCGACCTGCACGACTAGTGCCTTCCATTGGTTCCTTGCCTTTCCTTGATGCCGCTACTAATCCTGGTTCTGATGCCGCCACATAATCTGCCTCATCCCTCGCTAAAGCCATGTCGATATCAAAATCAACCTCAAACACAGGATCTTCAGTCTCCTCCACCCATTCTGATGTTGGATCAATATCGTCCAACACAATGGGATCTAGATCAGGTGATTTGCTCATCATTTGGTTCCTCCTCAGTCGAAGGTTGTATTGCACAAAAACAAGATCATTTAACTGTTTTTGTTCCAAACGGTTTCTCTTCTTCGTGTGTATGCGCTCAAAAACAGACCAATTGCGCTCACAACCTGAAGCACTGCAAGTTTGACTGAGGACTCTAATTGCAAACCTTTGCAATTGAGGACACTGGCCACCAAATGACTCCCACCAATGTGCTACAAAGAAAAAGACAATAATTAGTAACTTAGTTTATAATTTGAATTGTAAAGAACGTAAACAATTTTAACTTGAAATGAAAAACAAAATGGAAATTGGAATTGCTTACCTGGTTGGTCCACATCTCTTGCCATCTTTGCCAAGTTTTTGCCAAAAGTACCACTTGCCATATTGAAAATAGTAAGCTGTCTATGTATTTCCAACTGGTCTACATGGTTAGGGACCATGCGCTCCAAGCAATCAATCAATCCAGCTCTGACCTCCCCATCATGCTGATCTCCTAGCCGA
This sequence comes from Pinus tabuliformis, assembly GCA_031772625.1. Lineage (NCBI taxonomy): Eukaryota > Viridiplantae > Streptophyta > Pinopsida > Pinales > Pinaceae > Pinus > Pinus tabuliformis. The sequence goes on along the minus strand of CM062819.1, from coordinate 1,724,926,480 downwards.
TTTTTATACTGATACCTGGGGTTCAAAAAATACCCGGCTGCATGTATAGGACGATGGAGTTGATTGTTCCATCTGTTATCAATGATCTCCCATATACGGCCATATTTAGCTAACCTGTCCTTGTAAGCTGCCCGTATCTGCTCCTTTGCCTGATCCATAGCTTCATAAATGTAGCCCATGGCCAATCTTTCCCCATCCACCAACCTTAGCACCTTAACAAGGGGCTCGGTAATTTTCACAAGCTCTACAGACCTTTTCCAAAAATAAGTGTCTAACACTTTCTTTTTGGTGTCTTTTCCATCTGGTCTACGAGCCCACCGAGATTCAGACCATTCTTCAGAGGAAAACATTTTCTGCAAGTTTTAATGTTGACCATTGAGACATTGCAACGTGAGGAAGTGAGTTGCAAATCTCGTAATTGCAGGCCTAACAAGCTCTTTGCCTCCAGTGTGTTTCCTCATTAGGCTCAATACCCATGAGTGGTTGTAAATGTATTTTGTAATGCACTTGGCATGCTCTACAGTGTTTTTTACCCACTCCACTTTACCTATATCCTCAAGCATGAGGTCTATGCAATGTGCAGCACATGGAGTCCAAAATATGGTCTTATATTTGGCCTCAAGCATCTTTCCAGCAAGAACATAGTTTGAGGCATTATCAGTGATGACCTGCACAACATGTTGCTCCCCAACTTCCTGAATAATGTTATCCAAAAGCTCAAATAGAAGGCTTGCATCCTTTACCCTATCAGATGCATCCACTGATTTCAAAAACATGGTTCCTTGAGGGCAAGAAACAAGGAAATTAAAACTCAACCAAATACTCATCAATGGAAGATATCTCTTTTTGCAAAAGAGCTCCCCTCAAGTCATGCATACTAGGGCCTTTGAAGCCCTTTCCTGCAGCTATAACAGAGTCCCACATAGCTTGGTAATAAGGTGAGCGAGCAACATTAAATGGGATATCTGAATCATACCACCATCTAGCAATGTATTGGTGAGAAGTTTCTTTGCATTGTTTTTTCCAATGTTGATCCAAAGTGGGTTGAGAACTTGGCTGGGAGGAAGTGGGATTAGATTTAGAAGAGGCAATGTTGGCAGAAGATGAGAAATAACTTTGGATGTTTGCTCTCTTTGTTCCTTTTGATGGTTGGCCAACTCCAACAGAAGGATGAACATAGTGAAAGGGGTCATTGGTGGAAGGGATAGAAGTGGAGTCTTGAATCTCATAATCATCATACCCACTCTCTTTCATGGCTTCTATTAATTCCCTCTTCCTTGCAATTTCATCTTCGATGGCCTTCTCCCTAGCCTTATCCTCATAAAAATTTTCAAGCTTGGCAATGTATTCTGCCCTAATAGGACCTAACAGTTCTTTTGGTGCATCACATGGCTTTACTTGGCCTCTTACCCCAGCCAAGTGTTGTTTCAACCTAAGAATACCCCCACCTCCAATAGATTTATGGCATAATTTGCATATCATTTTTCCATCAATTACATCACAATGAACCCATGCACTGTCCTTTCCTTTTGGAGCCATGTTTGCTTGAAATAATAACAATTTGCAAAGAAATCTGTCATTTAAAAAAAAATTGCAGCTAAGCAAAATGGAAAACCAAAGATAAATGTAGAAAAACAAATGCACATGCAAGGCTCAAGCTACAAAATTTGATAGCATAGAGCTAGAGAGTTTATAGCATACATGATAGATCATAGAAGTGAGAAGTTTATAAGTATAACACATTAAAAAAAAATTTATGGACAGCAGACTCAAATGAGGAATTATCAAGTGCAAATCCTTACCTGGAAATGCAAACTAGCTCCCTTAGCCTCCTCTTGAAGATGGCAACTCCACTGACAGCTACACACTATCTCCAAAATAGCTCCAACTCCAACTCCAAGATGACTACTTCAGCAAAAACTCCACACTCTCCAAGCTCACAAACACTCCAAATCAGTTGTGTGAGACAAATGAGAGTGAGAGGGGTCTCTTATAGCAAGTGTGAGGGTGTTTTTGGAGGGAAAATACCTTTCCCTCACCCCCAAAACCCCTAAACCACAAAACCGCTGCGCTTTTTGTCATTAATCGGTGGGTTGTCCATAAACCGGCCGGTTTAGGACGGAACCGGCCGGTTTGCTACAAACCGGCCGGTTTTGACCGGTTAGGGCCAAATTTCGGACCGGCCAGGCCTCTAACCGGCCGGTTAGACCGATTACCGGTTTTTGTGGCCGGTTTTTAAGTCCCCTACCTCAAACTGTCTCTCCACCCGACCCCTGTCAGCATATAGCTTTTGCTGGTTCTGCGCTGTAGCCATATTGTCCTTGAGAGCTCAGAGAATATCCTGACTCTCTTGGATCCAAATCTTGGCTCTCAGAGCCTTGCTATCACCAAACATCACGTCAGCGAAAGATAAAGGATGATATCCATACAAAGCATAGAATTTGCTGCCCACTGACATAGTTATGCATGTAGCCCTCCAGCCACTTGTTAACTATCTATGTCTGCCTATCCGTCTGTGGGTGATAATTGGTGATCCGTGTCAACTCCATCCCCACCAACCGGAAAAGCTCCTGCCAAAATCCGCCCATGAAACGGCTATCCCTGTCACTGACGATGGTCTTAGGAAGACCATGTAGCCTGAAGGCCTCTCTGAAGAACAGCTCGGCCACCTGTGCTGCTGTGTAGTGTGCGGATAAATAAATGTGCGTACTTTGTCAATCAATCAACGACAACAAAGATACAATCCTTGCCCTGTACCATGGGCAACCCTGTGATGAAGTCCATCGAAATACACTCCCATTTCCCCTCCGGAATGGGAAGACGCTGTAATAAACCTGCGGGATGGCTCATCTCCCCCTTGTTCCTCTAGCAAACATCGCACTCCCGAATATGCTGGAGTACGTCCTCCTTGAGGCCCTTCCATGAGAACCTCTCTCTAATGGCCCTATAGGTTTTGGTAAACCCCTGATGGCCGACCAATGGTGAATTATGTGAAGCCCGAAGTATCTTCTTCTTGAGCTAAGATACCTTAGTCAAGAAGATCCTGTCCCTGTAGTAGATGATCTCATCGACCACCTTGTACCTGTCATCCACCGCCTGCCCATTCAGAACCTCACATGCAAACCTGTCCTTGGAGTACTCTACTAAAAGTCGAGCCCTCCAGTCTGTGTCCAAGCTCATAAGAGACAACGTGGCTGGTCTATGTGAAAGGGCATCTGCGACCACGTTGTTCTTACCTTTGACATACTCAATGTCAAAGTCATATTCTTGGATCTTACTGATCCACTTCTGCTACCTCTCCTGAAGCTGCTTCTGCTCCAAAAAAACCCTGAGGCTGTTGTGATCAGTCCTCACCCTAAACCTGTTACCCACTAAATACCACCGGAACTTTGCCAATGCATGCATGATGGCCAGCATCTCCTTGTCGTATATAGGATACAACCTCTCGTGCGGAAGGAGCTTCCGGCTCTCATAGGCTATAGGGTGACCTCCCTGCATCAATACTGCGTCGATCCCCTCTCCCGACGCATCACACTCCAAAACAAATGGCTGCATGAAATCTGGCAATGCAAGCACTGGGCAGCTGCTCCTAACCTCCTTGAGCCTGTCAAAGGCTCGTTGCGTTGTATACGACCAGCTGAATGCCCCCTTCCTCGTCAGACCTGTCAGGGGTGCAGCAAGCTGTGAGAAACTCTTGACGAACTTCCAGTAGTAAGTACAAATGCCAATGAATCCCCGAAGTTCTGTCACGTTCCTTGACTCCGGTGATTCTCTGATGGCCCGGATCTTCTCCTCGTGGACTCTCACTCCGTCCACCCCTATGATGTGTCCCAAGTACAACATCTCCGTCAACCCAAACTCACACTTGGAGAGCTTGGCACAGAACTGCTGCTCCTGCAAGATACACAACACTGTCTCAATGTGTTGGAGATGCTCCTCCCAAGTCCTGCTATAAATGAGGATATCATCAAAGAACACCAACACAAACTTCCTCAAGTGACTACGGAAGATGTGATTCATGCAGGACTGAAATGTAGCGGGGGCGTTGTTTAGCCCAAAGGGCATCACCAAAAACTCAAAGTGCCCATAGTGACACCTGAAGGCAGTCTTGGGAATGTCCTGCTCCCTCACACGAATCTGATGGTACCCAGATCTCAAGTCAATATTTGAGAAGAATCGTGCTCCTCTCAACTCATCCATCAGCTCATCGACCCTGGGTATGGGGTACCTGTTCTTCAATGTCTTCTTGTTCAGGGCCCTGTAGTCAATGCACATCCTCAATGTGTCGTCCTTCTTCTTCACCAACACCACAGAAGAAGCAAAAGGACTCGTGCTTGGCCGAATGTGCCCAAGAGCCAGCAACTCCTGTATGGCCCGCTCAATATCATCTCGATAGGCCTTGGGATGCCTATAAGGGGTAGTAATCACTGCCTATATGCCCTGCTCGAGCTCAATGGTGTGCTCAAACCCCCGGTCCAGTGGCTGTCCCGATGGAATTTCCCCAAACACTATGGCATACCGGTCAAGGACGGACTGTATCTCTGGATGTACCGTCTGCCCTGTAGTCCCTGCCTTTGATGCACGCAACTCCATTGCCCACTCTACGTCTCCCTTCCAGAAGACTGCCTCCATCTGATGAGCCGAAACAGTCTGAGGCGGATATGTGTGTTGTCCCTGTATCTTTTCATGCCTCCCTGTCTTCTCATCATCCCACTCCATCTCTAGGGTCTTCCAATCTGTCGTGACCTTCCCTAGAGTGATAAGCCACTGAACACCCAGTATCATGTTGGTGTCCAGAATATCAACCACGAAAAAGTGGTCAGTCAGTGTATAGGTTCCCATCATCACTGATAGCTCTGGAACATAACGAGCACACAAAATGGTCTGATCTCCTGGGACCAAAACTGAAAACCCATCGAAGCTCTCAATCTGTATACCTCTCCGCTCAACCATCTGTGCATCGATGAAGTTGTGGGTTGCCCCACTATCAACCAAAACTGATACTCGCTGGCCATGTACTGTCCCTCGTACGCGCAACGTCAAATACTTGGGAACTCCTCGCAATGCTGCAAGGGCTCCTCTGGTAGGTGCAAAAGCTGCACCACCTGCTACTGGTGGTGGAGGCGGCAAGGGACCCTGCACGGCATGACTATCTCCTGCCTCCACATCATCCTCCTCATCCTCTTCCCCACTGCTCTCGGAGAAGACCTCAATAAAATGTGCTTTGCCAGCAGCACATCTATGTCCTGGTGCCCACGGCTCCTGACAAGTAAAGCACAACCGCTTCTTCTTCAACTCCCTCTTGGAATCATCGTCAATCTGCACTCATCCTGGATTCCCCTTTGGAGGCGGAATCCTCACATCCTTCCCCTTAGACTGGAAAGTCTATCTCTAGGGGTAAGGGGTCCGGGTCTTGGGTAAGACATCCTGTAAATCCTGGGTCCTGCTGATAGCATCCTGGAGTGTGGCTGGTCTAGTAGATCGGACTAAACCCCAAAGTGGCTTTGCTAACCCCTCAACGTACATGTAGATCCTCCATGCCGTGGATAGATCTGGCACCATCATTGAAACCCTCAAGAAATCTGCAATGTAGGTCTCTGGGCTCTTGGTCTGTTTGAGCCTCGTCAGCGCAACAAAGTGCTGCTCTGGATCCCTCCGGTCGAACCTCTCTATCAATCTCCTGGTGAACTCGGCATATATCGTCATTGTGGAGTGTCCGATTGTAACCATCCCATGGAACCACCAATCCTGGGCCTCACCATCCAAATGTAATGTCGCCACCTTGATGGCCTCTGTCTCCGACATCTGGTTAAGCTGGAAGTAAATGTCCAGCTTCTCCACCCAAGACTTTGTCGCACTGTTTGATGAAGCATCAAACATAGGTAAGTAGAATCTACTAGCTGCACGGTGGGTGTCACCATCATGATAATGTCGGTATCCTCTGTGATGGTCTCGGGGTCTACTATCCCACTGGAGCTGAACAAAGTCTCTGAAAGAGAGAGCCTCCCTAAACTCCTACCCATAGGTCTAGTACTCTGCAAAATAATCGCCCATATGATCGGGCTCTGCCTCCTACTGGGCTCCGGCCCCTGTGTCTACTCCTAAGAAAGTGGGCATGGTAGAGCATGTAGGGGCATGTGAGGCCACCTGCTGAGTAGTATCACACTGCTCTGGCAAATGGTGGGATGCACCGATCCCTCACCAACCTGGAAAACCCATGGGCTCTCACGCTGTCTAGCCTCTACTGTTGTGAATCTCTGCCCCATCACCTCAATCTGCCTCGACAGATCCTGCACTGATTTGAGGAGCATATCCGCAAATCTCTTCCCGTCCTCGTCTGCCATCTGCTCTGCGTCCACCCTAGGCTCCTTCTGTTCTGTGTCCACCACAGGCTCCTCTTGTTCTGCGTCCACCACAGGAACACAGTCTCCCTCCCCGTAGGTGTTCTCCAACCTACGTCCAGTGTCTCTGTATCTCCTACCTTTGTAACAGATGTAGGGTTTTTCCCCCAGTGTCATAGATTGCTAGCTCCACAAGCTGAGCCAGATCTATGCTCTGATACCACTGTAATATCCCGTTTCAGAGATATTCCCCAAAACCCCAGTAACTCCAACCAAATACGCACAAATGATATAATAACCGAGAAACTCAAAATGATAAAAATAATAGTGGTGCAACATATAATAATGTAAACATGAAATATAAGTAGATACTCGAGAAATGCAGAGAGAAATGCTAAGCCATTTTATTATACTGAGTAATGGAATGAGTACAGGAGGTGATCAGAAGGATGGCACCTCGACTTGCACCAGGCAAGTGAAGAAATACACTCAGAATAGCAAAGGAATGGCCTCTCTCTGAACTGCGTGGATGCTGCTGGAGAACTGTCGTGTTGCTGCTACTACTGGAAATCAAATGAGGATTTGGGGTTGTTCCCCTCCTCAGAAAATGCTGAAACTCTGGAATCCACCTCTCCTCAGAAAACCCAGAAAAACCCAGAAAGCTTTTCTGAAATGGCCAACCCCCGAAAATCGCCCCCCTTGGGGAATCACGCAATCCCTCAAGGCCCTGCGCTGCCACTGAGTAGAATCCTCCAAAATACTTCCTGAAACTCTGCCAAACTCCTCCAATATGCAAGAGTTGATCCCTTGCTCAATATCCCAACTCAACTCCACAAATCCTCAACCCAGAACTGCCCCCAGAAGAACTGCGTCCCTCTCTCTCAAGACTGCACAGTCCTCCAATGCTCAGCTCCACCCAAATGCCAAAGATCAAAACTACTGCAAAAAAACTGCTGAAAATACCTTGCCCAAGTAGGCACTCCAAGTCCCCCGGGGCTAAGGGTGAGATCTCCGAACGGAGACACTCAATGCACTAAACAGTGCTGCAGACAAGCTAAACAGCGAGCGTGCTCCAAGTTGAAGTGACTAGCTCAAATGCTCATAATCGAATGACAAAATGAGGGGGCTCCTCTCTCCTTTATAACATTGGCCTCTCCTAATCCCAAGGCTCACCTCCTCCAACGTAATCCCCTCTTGCCACGTGTTCCTTTTCCATCTGCGCAGTCCCTCCAAGTGTCTGTGTGGGCCCCATCTCTGCGTGGTCCTTTGGCCCCCTTGACTCCCCTTTAAGTCACAACTTTGTGCTACTAGGAAGTGACTTTTTATTCTAAAGTGAGTTATGTCCCCTTTTCCTCACCTTTTTATTTGTAAATAACTATAGAAGGCAAAATTGAGAAAAATCGAATATTCCAATTAGCCATGGCTAATTAGGAATATTACATTATCACAATAGACATTGGTCGCCTCCATCCTCTGCATGAACAAGCTTATTAGCAACTTCCGAAGCCATATAGCTTCACACATAGTTGAGTTGGCTACCATATACTCTGCTTCTACAAATCTCAGTGCTACTGAATTCTATTTCTTACTACACTAAGAAACCATCCCTAATCCAACACTAAAGCAGTACCCAGAGGTACTTTTCCTATCCACTGAACTGCCTGCTTAATCTGCATCTGTGTATCCACAAAGTCTGACGTTATCCCCTCGAATATATTTCAACCCATACTCGACTGTGTCGCAAATATGCCTCGCTGCTGCCCAATGTACCCTCGTCGGTTCAACCATGAACTGACTAAGGGTATTGCCTACGAAGCAGATATCTAGCCTAGTGTTGACCAAATACATGAGAGACCCAATGAGCTGTCTATACAAGATGGGGTCAACATCCTTGTCATCTGATGCATCTATCCTCTTCTAGTTGGTAATCATGGGTGTAGACATGGGTCTGCAATCCTGCATTTTGAACCTCTTCAAAATATCTGTAGCGTATCTTCCTTGCCCAAGGAAGATCTCCCCATCCTTTTGCCACATTTCTAATCCTAGGAAATAGTGCATCAACCCTGAATCCTTCATGTCAAATTCTACTGTCAAGTTCCTCTTGCAGTCATTTATGAGCCCTAATGATCCTCTCAAAAATAAATCATCCACATACAAAACTAGAATGAGTGGCTCACCCTCTACCATCAAATAGTAAAGGTTGGGATCTACGTCACTCTTGACGATTCGCATCTACTGCAAGTAGGTGTCAATTCTACCATACCATGCCCCAGGAGCCTGCTTGAGTCTGTATAGAGCTTTCTTCAATCTGCACACATGCGTGCACCTCTCATGAGTCTCAAAGCCCTCTGGTTGTTATATGTACACTTCTTCCTCTATCACCCTGTTCAAGAAGGATGTCTTGTCATCCATCTGGTGAATCTTCCATTCCATCTGAGCTTCTAGAGATATAACTTACCGAGTAGAAGTGTATCTGGCAATTGGGGCGAAGGTCTCCTCATAATCTATCCCTTCTTTTTGTGCATCCCCTTTGCCACGAACCTAGCCTTATACTTTTCCACACTACCGTCTGCTGCATATTTGATCTTATAGATCCATCTTTAACCTACAAATGATCTGTCTTTCAACCTTGGCACTACCTCCCAAACATCATTCGTCATGATAGAGATATACTCTTCTACCATCACATCTACCAACACCTGATGCTATGTGGCCTGCTGAAAGTTGAAAGGTTCTACAACCTGAGCCACCAATGCTTCGCAACTGTCAAGTTGTCTGCATTGTCTCTTGCTCGTCCTAGGAGTTCCAATAAACTCCTCTGCATCTCTTAACGTCTGATAAACCTATCTACTGGTTCGACCACTAGTCGTGGGAGGTTTTGCCAGCACCTCCTCATCCTATCTTTGCTGCTCCATCTGTTGAGAGCTCCCCGGATTCCCTGCACTTGAGGAAATACTAGTGTTGGTCACAATACTTGACCCTTGTGACTATCCTCTTGCCTATCCCATTGGTTGCCCCTGTTGTTGGGCTAAACGAGCTTTTGCTGATTGATTATGATCACCTGCAAGCATCTCCTTGGACCAACACGCGAAGTCCACTGAAGTAAGAGCTGAGATCTCCGCTCGGAGACACTCATGTGCTAAACAGCACTAAAAACTTGGCTTCAGCTCAAGCGTGCTATGTCAAAGACACAATTTTTGAATAGATGATTGAATGACCAAAATGAGTGCCTCTTGCTCTATTTATCAAAGAGCCTCCAAGATGTCCATGTGGGCCCAGCGAAAATTTCCCCACCAACTTCACTCCAATGAGAGCATCTTCCACATGTGGGCCATAATTCTCCATGGGGTGGCCCCAACGCTCCACTAGAATCGCAATATTTCCCTTCCTTCCTAATGTTTGGGCCCCCAATTAATCCCAAAATTCATGTGGGACCTCTGAACCCACATCTCCTAAGTGCAAACATGAAATAAGACAAAATTGGGGAAGAGTGATATTTCCCTTAGCAATATTGCTAAGTGGGAATATCACACTCCGTCACCCTCTGCGCATAGCTTACGCTGGCCCTCTGGAGATTTCAGTCTTCCTTCCTTTGCCTCTTCCGGGAACTGGAAATCTTCCTTGGAATGCTACTACCCTCCTCTTCCACCTACTACTCACCCTCTAGCTCTATCTTCTCTGCTAAGTTGTTGCTTCTAAGAAAATCGAACTGCCTGGACAACTGAGTATCTACACTAGATAATTCCTCCATCACAACATCGACCTCCTCTTATAATCCTCTTGGAACACCAACAACCAAGATTAAAACTTAATCAATGGCTAGAATCATCTATGGATCAATACGTGTGAGTTTCTAGATTATTCTCACCTTATCTCAATTAACACTGATTAATTAACCATATTCCCTAACTTTAGACTTACGGAATATTTAAAAATCGGTTAGTAATATAATAGAGACACTTCTAGGTGGAATTTCCATAAACAATTTATGACTTTTGGAGATCTCATGTATTCTAGCCTCTCCATAAATTTCAAGGTTAGAACACATCTAATGCTACAAAAACTAACACATGGCATAAACTAAACCAAGAGACAACAATGGGGTAGTGTCCCACTGTCACCACAACCAAAAAACCCTGCTCTTTACGGATTTTCACTGATGGCAGGAGTCCCAATATGTGATATAGATCACCTATGTATGATATTCTAGGTATAAAGTGTTTGGTGACTTCGCTAGACCTTCTACAAGAAAGACACAACAAACGCTCAAGACTCCAATACGAGGAAATTCGCTTTCTATGTAGAGACCTAGACCTACAAGCACAAGACGTAGGGTTTGAGAAATTTGTTGAGTGTTGTAGTATCCAAATGTCAAGGCTAAGATAAAATGTTTTCAACAATGTAAAATAGCAAGGCCAAGGCTCATGAAACTTTTAAGAAGCCCCCAAGTTGAAGGAAGATAAACAAATCACTCGGGCAAGAGAATTTATGGATGAAATTGAAGTGGATGCCCACCAAAAGGATAGATTTTGTGGCAAATACTATCCTCTTGATTTTTAGGCTATTCAATCCCCAAAACTCATCTTGCCTAGGGATTCGCAGCAATCCCGAGATTACTACCTTAGACTTAATCAAGCCGAAATTCATAAGCAAGAGAGAATGGATAAGAAGGTAAATTATCACCAATGAATTGGACCAATCCCTTATCCCTTGGGAGAATGGAGTCAATGATGTTTCAAATTAGCCAAATAGCTCCTGAGGATCTTCCACATGTGGGCTATAATTCTCCATGGGGTGGCCCCCATGCTCCACTAGAGTCGCAATATTTCCCTTCCTTTCTAATGTTTGAGCCCTCACTTAATCCCAAAATTCATGTGGGACCTCTGAACCCACATCTCCTAAGTGCAAACATGAAATAAGACAAAATTGGGAAAGAGTGATATTTCCCTTAGCAATATTGCTAAGTGGGAATATCACACTTCGTCACCCTCTGCGCATAGCTTACGCTGGTCCTCTGGAGATTTCGGTCTTCCTTCCTTTGCCTCTTCCGAGAACTGGAAATCTTCCTCACGAAATGCTACTGCCCTCCTCTTCCACCTGCTACTCACCCTCTGGCTCTATCTTCTCCGCTGAGTTGTTGCTTCTGAGAAAATCGAACTGCCTGGACAACTGAGTATCTGCACCGGATAATTCCTCCATCACCACATCGACCTCCTCTTATAATCCTCTTGGAGCACCAACAACCATGATTAAAACTTAATCAATGGCTAGAATCATCTCTGGATCGATACGTGTGAGTTTCTAGATGATTCTCACCTTATCTCAATTAATATTGATTAATTAACCATATTCCCTAAGTTTAGACTTAGGAAATATTTAAAAATTAGTTAATAATCTAATTGAGACACTTCTAGGTGGAATTTCCATAAACAAATTCTCGGTTTTGGAGATCTCATGTATTCTAGCCTCTCCACAAAATTTCAAGGCTAGAACACATCTGATGCTACAAAAACTAACACAGGGCATAAACTAGACCAAGAGACAACAATGGGGTAGTGGCCCACTATCACCACAACCAAAAACCCCTGCTCTTTACGGATTTTCACTGATGGCAGGAGTCCCAGTATGTGATAGAGGTCACCTATGTCTGATATTCTAGGTATAAAGTGTTTGGTGACTTGGCTAGACCTTCTACAAGAAAGGCACAACAAACGCTGAAGACTCCAATAGGAGAAAATTCGCTTTCTATGTAGAGACCTAGACCTACAAGCACAAGACGTAGGGTTTGTGAAATTTGTTGAGTGTTGTAGCATCCAAATGTCAAGGCTAAGATAAAAGGTTTCCAACAATGTAAAATAGCAAGCCAAGGCTCATGAAACCTTCAAGAAGCCCCCAAGTTGAAGGAAGATAAAACTAGGGTTTCCCTCTTAGGGAAAACCACTAGGGCAAGAGAATTTATGGATGAAATTGAAGTGGATGCCCACCAAAAGGATAGATTTTGTGGCAAATGCTATCCTCTTGATTTTTAGGCTCTTCAATCCCCAAAACTCACCTTGCCTAGGGATTCACACCAAGCCCTAGATTACTACCTTAGCCTTAATCAGGCTGAAATTCATAAGTGAGAGAGGATGGATAAGAAAGGTAAATGATCACCAACCAATTGGACCAATCCCTTATCCCTTGGGAGTATGGAGTCAATGATGTTTCAAATTAGCCAAATAGCTTCTAAGGAGGCCGAAATTTTGATGCCCTAGCTACCAAAATTCCAACAATTACCTATCCAATGGAAGAAGATTTTTTCATGGGAGAGCTACCAAGAGTTCACCACTAAGGACATTCATTCACATGTTATGTATGAGTAATGCATGCAATAGATCATCTAGATTTAGCATTCAATAGATATTCAACAAGTTAGGGCATAAGTGCAATTACTAGAATCAACAAAATTCCATACATTAGACATGCAAGAGATAGATATTCAAAATTTAAGTCCACTTACAAGATAACATGCAAAGAATCCATTCCATTCATCCAAATAATAGCTCCAAAGTGCAACGATTTAGCTCCAAATATCAAAATGCATCAAAGATCCAAATATCTCCACAAGTTCAAGAGGCCGAAATAATCCAAGAGTGACGTGATAATGAGAAGTTACAATAAATCCCCTCTAAGAATTATAAAATAATGTGTTAAAACAAGCTAGGTCACAAGCCGATCTAGTAGCTAATGTGAAAATGGCATGTCCACAATTTTTGTGACTGCAAAATTCACCAAGGAGTTTTGCCAATTTTTGAGATATTAAATAAAAAGGAGAAAATATTATTTTGTGGGTGAAAGGCGGAAATTATTATTGTAATGGAGTATGGCAAAAAAATAATATTTTATCGGAAAAGGGAGGTAAATTATTATTTTAATGGAAAATGGCGACAAAGTAATATTTTAATGGAGAATGGAAGAAAATTATTTTATTGAAATGGCTGCAAAAAGTGGAAAATGGCCCCCACCAAAAAAAAAAGGAAAAAAGGAGGATCTAGAAGCTAGAGGGAGGTTCCATGAAGAATTATAAAAGGAGGAGCGTAACGAACAAGGATGTATACTCAAGGAATGCTCTTATATTAATGTAACGAACAAAGTTTGTAACTTAGAAGTTAAATACTCCAGAAGACTTGGAATATAAAGATCTCCATTGAAGATACAATAATATATATTAAAATGTATGAATGAGAATGATGTTACAAATGAGAGTGAGGGCCTGCTTTGTTGACACCTAATCCTCAACGGATGGGTGAACTGGAACGTGAACAGTCATGAAGAAGATGAACTGTTCCGTCTCCTTTTTGTATATAAACAATAGTTCTCTAATGAAATAACATATCAGTTTTTCTTCTGCTTATTCTGGAGTTACCCTGGCCTGACATGGTATCAGAGCACAGGTCCCAGGTTCTAAAAATAGTTGTAACTCCTGCCTCTGTCCTGAGCGCTGCTCTCTCCTGAGCGCTGCTCTGCCCTGAGTGTCATTGATTCTCTGTGCATCATTGATTGTCTGCGCCTCGGTCCTGCGTCTCAATGATGATTTTCTGCGCTCTCTGACTAACATGAACGCCAGAGACTGCGCATTGTTTTTATGAACGTATCTTACCGTTTTAGCGTCCATAAGCACTGAGCTATCCAAACGTTACACATACAATCGCCTCAATTGTTTAGCTGAAACATTGGGCGGATATCTTTGTGAAAAACGTATTGCAGGACGATCCCTTGATCTCCTCCAAACGATTACACACCTTGTATTTCCATCTGATCATCTTTTCGCAAGACACCTTCTACCAATCCGCTCTGTGCCTCGGTACTGGTCTTCACACTCGTAGGTTTTGAATAGCACAGAGTCTCCGCGTCCATGAAGCACTCAAGAACCAGTTTCGATAAACTGTAACCCTGAGCTTGTGATCGACTGTATCCATGTCCGAACCACCCAAGAGCGTGTTGAAATTCGTATTGGAAAGCAGAGAGTTGGAGATGGTCACATCGGTGGAGCCCATAATTACGCTGTGGACCGAGGCGTGAATGGGAAGTTGAGTACAGCGATTGCAGACATTTTGGAGTCCAAACTATCAGTGGACAAGTCACGCTGGTATATCAGTGGACAAGTCACGCTTTTATATCAAGTTTTATGATGCACAATCTCAAGTTTTACTTTTGTTTCAGAGGCTCCACATTTTAGAAATTTGCGTGGCGGAAGGTTTCGGCTCTAGAGAATTTCATATAATCATAGATGGTTGATGCAAAATAGTTCACATGGACTGGACATGGAAAGCATTTATAAGTTTCATAACATTTTAGCATAGCTTATTTAGTCCACGTTGCATCTTGTTATAAACAATGTTTCATATACTCAGAAACTTTTGCACCAGATTCATATTGCAAGACTTGTGAAATGAATAGAAGTGGCATTCGTAGATGGTTTTCGAAAGGCTCAGTAGTAAATGTCTTATTAGATAGCCAATTTAAAAATATGGCGACATGAGAGCACTGTAATTTATTTGAGAACAGTTTTGTCATCATTTATTATTTGAGAGCAGTTCGGATTCTGTTTGTCATCACTCACGACCGCAAGGATATGAGTGTGAATGTCCGAATGGAGTCAAGTATTGCGTAGTTTATGTAAGCAGTCTTTCAAAGCAGTGAAAGTATTGTGCAGTTTTCAAAGGGTTTATTTATCATTTTGAGTATTGCGTTGTTCTTCAAAGTATTTATATATATCAATCAAAATGTTTGATATTACGCAATTTATTACACAGTTTTCTTTTGAATGATAATGCTGCATTGAAAAGTTATCATTTCAATGCTGATGCTTCTAGCAAACATTAGAGGGATTTGAAGGCTGTAACGTAAGGAAAGTTTTTTTTTATCAGCAGAGATATTTTTTTTACAAAATGCATTCAATCATCTCTATGGTCGGAATAGTTCTCACTGGCAAGGAGAACTATTCTGAATGGTCTCGGATGGTAAAACACACCCTCATCTACAATGAGTTGTGGAAAGGAGTGTGTGTCGGAGAAGAAGACAAAGACCCTGTGCAGCCTACATCAGATAAAGAACTTGTCATTTGGGAAAACAAGAACAGCAAAGCCTATGCATTGATCGCAGCATCTGTAAATGAAAAAGTAAGTCGTCATATTTCATCCTATTCCACTGCCTTTGAAGCTTTACAAAAGCTGAAAGAACTCTATGATTCACATTCTGCACTTGAAGTTGTTCAGCTCATGATTAAACTCTTCACTCTTGAACTGAAAAATAATGATCCCCTTGCTCTTGCATCTGAAATAAAGTCTATAATGCATGATATTAAATCCACTAAGGTTGAGCTGGATATCTCTCTTATTGCCTTTCTCAAAGCACTCTATCCTACCTACTCCAATTATCTTGAGTCTTTACAAGCAAATGGAAATCTTAAAGACATAACCTTTGAGTCTCTTGTGAAAAAGTTTGCTGAAAGAGAGAAAGCCTTTGGAAAGAAAACAGTCCCTGAATCTTCTGAAGAGACTGTTTGCCTTGCTCATAAAGAAAAGCATCCTGCTCAAGATTCTACAAGAGGAAGAGGTGGACGAAGAGGAAGAGGAAGATACTTCAGAGGCAGGGGGGCAGACATTCTCAAGCAGAAAAAGCAGATCTGCATTGCATTCGCTGCAAACGAAATGGATCACATGATGCTTCTACATGCAAGCTACCATGGGACAAAATTGAGCAGAGAAGAAACCAACAGAAAGGTAAAACTGATGACACAGACAAAGGTAAAGCACCTGAATCCGCTCACTATATTGAGGCACAATGTAACATTGGAGTAAATGAAGATTTGTTTAATGCTTCACTTGCTTCTTCGAAAAATGATTGGTTGCTTGATTCAGGAGCAACCTGTCATATGACTCATAGGAAAGATTTTTTTGAAGATTTCACTGACAATGTTGATGGAGCAGTATACTTTGCAGATCAGTCAAAAATCAAGCCATCAGGGCTTGGCACAATCAGGCTTAAACTGCCTGGTCTTCCAGACTTTCTTCTGGATCATGTTCTATATCTCCCACAGCTCAAGAGAAACTTGTTGTCCCTGGTCCACATCTGCCAGCAAGGTCACTCCATTCATATGTTTGATGGAAAGCTTGAGGTAAGAAAGGCATCTGACCACTCACTGGTCATGAGGGGAATAGAAGAAGAAAGACTTCTTAAACTGCAAGGAACCTCTGCTCATGCACAACATTTCTCATATATTTCTCATCATGAAGAAGGTACACTTCCGTCAAGTTTATTATGGCATGCTAGATTTGGACATTTAAACTATGATAGTCTCCGCTTGTTGAAGAAAAATGGTGTTGCTGGTTTGCCTACCATTCCTAGAAAACATAAGCAATGTGATGCTTGCATTCTAGGAAAGCATAGCAAACAGTCTTTTCATGATTCACATTCAAGAGCACATAGGAAGCTTGAACTCATTCATTCAGATTTATGTGGTCCAATGCCTGTTCCTTCTGCAAATGGAAATAAATATATCATATTTATTGATGATTACACCAGAATGTGTTGGGTTTATTTATTGAAGAACAAATCTGATGCTTTTCAAACATTCAAGAATTTTCATAAGTGGATTGAAAATGATGCACAATCTCATATTGGGTCTATTCGCACTGATAATGGAAAAGAATATACATCAAATGAATTTGAAAACTATCTTCGCCAACATGGGATCAAACATCAAACAACTGTACCTTATAATCCCCAACAGAATGGTGTAGCAGAAAGAATGAATAGAACAATCTTGAATATGGTACGATCCATGCTTTTCTTCAAAAATGTAAAGATAATGTTTTGGGCTGATGCTGTTCTATGTGCTGCATATATAAAGAATAGATGTCCATCTAGTGCTATAAGAAACAAGACTCCTTATGAATTGTGGTATGGACATGTTCCTTCGGTAAAACATCTCAGGATTTTTGGTTCCACCTGTTATGCTTTAATACCAAAGGTACATAGAAACAAACTTGGTGCTAGAAGTCGTAAGTGTATCTTCCTGGGGTATTCAAACACCTCTAAAGCATACCGTCTCTATGATGAAGTAAATAAAAAGTTTGTTGTATCTAGAGATGTCATTTTTCTTGAATCATCCAAATCTGATAGTGTTGTTGAGCGGCAACTTGATCGCTTGGATAGATTCACAAAAACGAAATCATTTCAAGAGTTTGATAATCAGATTCCACATCTTGAAGGGGGGATTCCTATACTAGATCAACATGTGGAATCTTCTTCTGAAGAACAATCTCCCTTGCACGAAACTCCAACATCGGATGATCCTTTAAGTGATGTAATTGATAGAATTGGGAGACTCAATCTTGATTCAGTCCCAACTCAATCAACAGAGCAGCCTGGACCATCTCAGAAAGGTCCCCCGAAGTGGCTGACAAAGACACTTGAAAGTGTTCATCCTGATGAAATTGGAAAAACAGGAACCAGAAATACAAACCGACAAGATGGAGGTGATGTAGATAACTCTAATTCACCTGTTGATATGGATGTTACTTATGATTGTGAATTGAACTTGTCTACAGATTTTGAACCAACTTCCTTCAAAGAAGCTTCTTCTCATGATGAATGGAAAGAAGCGATGCAGAAGGAGTATGATGCCCTCATAAAGAATGGCACTTGGAAGCTGGTTGATCCTCCATTTGGAACCAAACCAATTGGCTGCAAGTGGGTCTACAAGAACAAGTACAAAGCTGATGGCTCACTTGACAAGCACAAAGCTAGGCTTGTGGCAAAAGGTTTTGCACAGAAGGAAGGGGTCGATTATGAGGAAACTTTTGCCCCCACAGCAAAATGGGCCACCATCCGGACACTCTTTGCACTAGCTGCTCAGAACGGTTGGAAAGTCCATCAAATGGATGTAAAAACTGCATTCTTGAATGGAGATCTAAAAGAGAATGTTTTTATGTCCCAGCCTGAAGGATTTGCTGTGAAAGGACATGAACACAAAGTATGCAAACTTGTGAAGTCCTTGTATGGCCTCAAACAAGCACCACGAGCCTGGTATGAAAAACTAACTGAGCATCTTCTGAAACTCAACTTCAAACATTTTGATCTTGATGATGCAACTTTATTTGTCAAGAAAGTTGGCAAAACAGTTGTATATCTTGTGGTATATGTAGATGATCTTTTAATGACAGGGAACAATGAAAGCTATATTGCATCCATAAAGAAAGAATTAGGAAAAAGTTTTGAAATGACTGATTTGGGCTATGTTCATTACTATCTTGGCATTGAAGTAACCCAACATCCAAAATCCATATTTCTTTCTCAAAAGAAATACATTGGAGATTTGTTAAACAGATTTGGCATGACAGAGTGCAATCCTCTTTCTACTCCAATGGAACAAAACTTGAAGCTCACATCTATTGAAGGAAAGGAATTTGAGGATGCAACAAAGTATAGACAGCTTGTAGGAAGTCTCATCTACCTCACTACTACCAGACCAGACATTTCATTTGCTGTTGGAATCCTCTCCAGGTTTATGCAAAAGCCTTGTGAGGGACACTGGTCTGCTGCAAAAAGAGTTCTAAGGTACTTGAAGGGAACTCAAGACCTTGGAATCAAGTATACACAGGTGGACGATTTCAGCTTGATTGGATACTCTGATTCAGACTTCGATGGAGACAAAGAAACTGGGGTATCTACTTCAGGATATGCTATGAGTCTTGGATCAGGAGCTGTCTCCTGGAGATCACGCAAACAATCAGTACCAGCAGATTCCACAACAGAAGCAGAATATGTGGCAGCAGCTGAAGCAACGAAAGAAATTGTGTGGCTCAGGAAAATTCTTGAAGATTTGCAGGTAAAACAAATACAATCAACTCCACTCATGATTGATAACACCTCTGCAATAAAGTTGGCCAAGAACCCAAAGTTCCATGATCGTACTAAGCACATCAATACTAAATATCATCTGATTCGACATCATGTTGAGGCCAAAACAATCCATCTCCGTCATTGTTCCACAAACGAGCAAATTGCAGACATCTTCACCAAAGCGCTTGGAAGAGAAAAGCTTGAAAGATTCAGAACGATGCTTGGACTCACCAACATCCCTTCAGATTAAGGGGGGGAATGTTGACACCTAATCCTCAACGGATGGGTGAACTGGAACGTGAACAGTCATCAAGAAGATGAACTGTTCCGTCTCCTTTTTGTATATAAACAATAGTTCTCTAATGAAATAACATATCAGTTTTTCTTCTGCTTATTCTGGAGTTACCCTGGCCTGACATGCTTATGTACCCTACGCAAGTGTCTTTTTATGAACAGTCATGTCCTTTAGGGACATACCTCTTCATTAACTAACTATTAATTAATCATTTTTTTTCAAGAAAAAATCAGCATCTTTCTATTAATAAAAATAAAAAGTTGCATAGAGAAGATGCACAAGTGCATTCAAATATTGTCCCGGGGGACCAATGTATGTGCTTTAAGCACACATAGTAGCTAGGCTACAAAAACTAAAATTACAATTGACCAGATAAACTGGTTTTTTTCTTTTTTGCCTTTTTTCTTTCGGACTTTTTGCCAAACCCCAAGAGATGGAGTAGATGAAACAACTGGCAGCTCATTATTTCTTGAAGTGTTTGGGGCTGATTTTGTGTCTTTGGATGTTGTTGGGTCTCATCCATCTCTTCATCCTCATCATCTGAAGGA
The DNA here is from genome assembly GCA_031772625.1 of Pinus tabuliformis. Taxonomy (NCBI): domain Eukaryota; kingdom Viridiplantae; phylum Streptophyta; class Pinopsida; order Pinales; family Pinaceae; genus Pinus; species Pinus tabuliformis. The sequence continues at coordinate 1,724,906,408 of CM062819.1, read as the reverse complement.
GGGTTAGGGAATTGCCATCCTTTTTTCTTTTGTGGTCTTTTCTTTGTCCTTTTCTTTGCTTGTTTGCATGTGTTCTACAAATGCCCTGTTTGATGGCAAATCCGGCATCTAAAGGCAGTGTTTTCAAAATCTAACCATTGTGTCCATTTGAAGTCTTGATGTGTTAGGTGAATATGATCAGGAAGTCCTTTGCTTAAATCCGTCTCAACACATATGCGTGCAAAGTGAAGATACTTTTGTCCATTCTTTCTCGATCCATCTTTAGGAACCTTCCGAAAGAGTTTACAATGCCTTCTATGACCTGGTGGTGCCAAAAGGGGAGCGGAAGATTATGTAGCCTTACCCAAATTGGCATTTTTGTAACCACCATTGAGTTGGCATCAAAACCAGGAAACCATGGGGTTACAAAGAGACCTGCCCTTCCCCAAAACCATGGTCCTTCATTTATGACATAATCAAAGTCTTTCTGGTTATCAAACTGAACCACAAAAAAACCTTTTGCACACAGATAAATTTCACAATATCTGGTCCAATTGAGGTAGATCCACTCATTTAGATCTTCATATTTGGGCCAGAAACCATTAAATCGACATATCATAGTTTTTTCTTGCAAATTAGTGAAAAGACCACTTACTTCTAGTAATTCTATGGATAGATCTGGGGCTTTCTCCATCTTCTCTACAATGTATGGACCTAGGATTGTCAAATTTGGGTTTTGTTTGTCTTGTGTGGCAGCATTCCCTCTCAATGCATCCTTGAACGAGGCCAAACCCTTGCCAGTCGAAGATGATCCAGGTGGAAATCTCGCTCTTGGGGCACCACCTTGCAGTCTTAAATTCAAGATGATGGTAGAATTCCTTTGAATACCATAGTCTTTCAAATGGACCACATCTTACAACACTTTCCCTGAAAAAATCAGACTTTGTAATGGAGCAAGAATACCTATGATATTTTGGGCTCTCTGCTTCAGATCTATCACTAGGTTTGTTCTCCTAACCCTTAACAGGATCAATTTCCCAATAATGGTTTTGACAAAAATCTCATACAACTCCTTCACATCTGGATTTGCGCCTTGAGATCTCCCTTCTACTTGTCTCTCATTTAGATCTGGATCTAAGTGATAGATCTGGGTTTTTTTATGAGAGGAGGGGGCTCTCCGCCATGCAAGATGAATTGGATCCTTGATGCATGTAGGTATCCAGCAAAAAGCCCGAGATGTAGATTTGGAGCGTATTTGATTCAGACCCCACTAATCCAATCCAACTTCTATCCAAATACAAGCGCGAAGCTTTACCTGGGTTAAGATCTGATAAAAGAGAACCCATCGCCATGCAATAAGACCTGGATCTTGATCACTTATGCATGCAATACATTGAGTGTGAATTCGCCATTTTCTGCGCATACGCAGAGAAAACCATTATTATCTGTGTAGAAGTACGCACTGTCTTCCACTATGACCTACACACATGACTTGAAGTATGTAAAAATAAAAAGTAAAGTCTAGAAGCATTGTTGGTAGCATCTATCCCAACCAACAAGCTTCAAATGAGTGCCTATTAGTGTTGATCCCTCCCATCATGGAGTAACCCCCCTTGTTGTTGAAATTTCTAAGTATTACCCGTTAGAAATTTTATCTGTATTCTCTGGTTTATTTCGCCTACTTGTTCAATTACTAACAAGTTATTTAACCATATAAACACTGAAATAAACACAATACAGTCTCAACCATCTACAGATCGGCAACTGAAAAAAATAAACAAACACACAAGTGACACCATTATTTTTGGACAATCATCCCCGGAAAAACCCAACTTGGGAAAATCAGTGCAGCAATTCTGAGGTTTTTTATCATTAAGCAACTTTTCTGAGTACATTGGGTGCCAAACTAGCTCACCTGACAGAGATAAAAAAAATCTGCCAGTAATACCTCTCTTCGGAAGCAGATATTCTAAAAGTTTGCCCCACAAAACCCTCTCCAGCACAATCTAAAGCATTGTGTCAACCCTCCTGGCCTTTGCGTCAACCTGAAACCCTCTACGTCAGCCCTCTAAGGCTCTGCGCAACCTCTCTGGCTCTCTGCATCACTCCTGCAACCTCTACATGGATGACGCAGGCCCTTCTAGCCTCTGCGCAGTCCCTGCTAGCCTCTGTGTGGTTCCCTCTGGCTCTGCATCTGCCTCTCTGCTTCTGCGTTGGCCTCCCGGCACTATCTCTGCCTCTCTGGCTTGTACTCACTACCCCTCGTTGCAACTCTAATCACTAATTCGATTTCTCTTAGCAAACCCTGCTCTACAAAATCGAATAACTAATCACTCTGGTGTGTCTCCAACTGACCCTCAAGTCTCCTCTTATAATTTTTCTGTTGAGCCTTCAACGGCCGAGATTACATCTCTAATCAACGTCTAAAGATTAGATTTGGCTTGATCCATGTCATTTAGAACCTTCTAACCCAGTTTTATATTAATACCCATTAATATTTTTATTTTCCTAAGTTTAGACTTAGGAACCCATTAAAAATATTAATTATTTTAATATCTCCTTCACTGGGCAGAATTTCCCCAAACCATATCTGGGCCTTGGAGATCTCATGTGCTTTAACCTCTCCACCAATTTTCATGGCTAGAGCACATCAGATGCTACCCCAAATCAACACTTCCTTTGTGGTACCTCTATCCCACTAATAGTGGATCTCATCCCTTGGAGAATGGACCCATAACTTCTCATCCTTGGCCTATAAAGCCATTATAGCCCTGGGGTTTGAGAGGGGATTGTTGGAAGTAGGTTTATGCTGTTGAGATTAGGTTGGAAGGCTTTTCTTGCAAGGGAAAGGGTTGGAGATTGCAGAAAGGGCTTGCTACATCAAGGCTACATGGTTGTAAGTCTTTTCTCTAGTTTTATGAATATAAACAATTGTTCTTTCTCAATTAAATCTTTATTGATTTCATTTGTAGCATTCCTTGATCACCTACATGAGTTTTGGTTGCATAATTGATCAGTTTGCATTGTATAATTGGTTAATTAGTTCATTATCTCCTTGATTATATCCAAGATGCTTTGATCCCTTGTTTTGTCCCTGTCTTTGCAGATCTATGTCAAAACATTGCGGAAAAGTTGTTGGGAGTAACGAGAGGACATCTGGAGCATCAAAGAGCGTGTGATCGAAAGCTTTGAGGGACTTCATCAATCAGTTCGCTAAACCAATAAGAGACCTCTTTCATTTTATTACTTTCGAACGATCAGAAGTTAGGGAAATGTAGCAGTCACTATGTGTTTGTTACTAGGGTTCCTAAAAGCCTAGGGAGATTGCTCTTGTCCGCAAGAGGGATTTGTCCTCATAACATCAAGCCCACAGCTTTGGGTCCAAAACCCACTAGCTTGGGTACTTTGCCCACAAAGTGGGTTTTCTCCTCAAAAGTCAAGTACCCTTGACTTGTGGGAGTACCTCCCAAGCTACACTTTTCAACAGGTTGAATGGTCATGCCCCTCAGTTAAGGGCACTTTTCACTTCATTAGTTATCGCATATTATTATTATTAAATATTTATGTCCATTACAATTGTCCACAACAAAGACAATACATAACTAGACAACCCTTACTTGATTAAGATGCAGCTATATGTAGATGAAGAAACCACAAAATACATGCGATGGGAAGTGGAATAATACCCCATAGAAAACAATTTATGTCTAAGTGTATTGAGAAATAGATATGGAATCTCGAGGGTAGAAAAGTAAAAAATGAAATACAATGCCTCACATCCACTTTTAGATAGACATGGTGTTTAGAATAGATCTATTCATTTGTGAAACATAAGTGGTGGTAGTTTACTAAGTCGTATGAAGGTTTTTTCAAAGATTATGTATTTTTTGATGTGTCAAATATCTAAGCCAATAATGACTATTGTCTCCTAAATCACTATTCCCTTAAATATCATTTGTTGTCTATTCTATAAAGTTGTAACTTGTTCCTACTATAGTGAACTAATTTCCAATTTATTTTAGTATTTGCATAGGCATAGAGTACATCATCAAAAAAGGAACAAAATATAGATACCTTCACTTGTTTTCCAATCGGTCCAAACATATATGAAGTGTACACGCCAGCTTGTTTACGTCTGCAAAATTTGAAGTGAATTTATCCAAGTGAGAATATATTCCAAATATAAACACCACCTCTTGCACAAGAAAAACTAAGAAACTAGCAACTGAATGCATAATATCCTATTATGAAACAATTAAACCATTTATGTAACAATTCTTTGGGAGAATGACTCGTACATAACCTCACGGGAACAAAGAGTTGCATCATGGAAGCAAATAGACTTATAGCAATCTAGCAATAGCATCACAAGGAAATTGCCATCCTAAAAAGGCCAGAAATGATACATAAGAGCTTATGCTCTAATGGAATGGATTCAACATTTTTTGGGGAAAAAATGAGTTTGGCTTTAACAATTGTTACCCCTCATATAGCAAGAGGATTATCACAGTCTATGAAGACCTTACCCCAGCTATGTTTGGAATTGACATTTAAGCCAATATGTTGCTTCTTAGATGGATATTGGTTCATGCATAGTCACCTTCTGGTTATTTTCATTCCATATGTTGGAAGTTTGCATCTTTTATTTTGGAGTGATAGCCCTGATGAGGGTCTTGCATACATGATTATATATTTGATTGATTTGTGGTACATTGTATTAAGAGGGAAACCCATCAGCTAATGGTTCTCCCAAAGTATTATGGTTCATTATGTGACTTGTTTGGTCATGGTGGTCGTGCATTGGTTTGTTTTAGCATGTTGGCATTCATATTGGTATTTGAGCACCTTCAAATTAATGATGGTTACCTAGATGGATGAGATGTTTTCTATTAAAATGCTTCACGCTGTCGGCATGCATATCTAGAATGCATGCCTTGTGATCCTTGATTGGGGTGTGTCACTCGTGCACATATACCTAGAACACCTCCCTCTTTTAGCCACGGTTTTGGAGATGAATTAATGGTTTGAGTACTTGGTTTCACATTGTGATACATGCTCTAGCTATTTTTGCTTATCTTTGGAGGTGGCACCACACTTGGATGCACATTCACCTAAGTAGCTCCCCTCTTTTGGTATTTTCAATTAGGAAGGATTGGTTGTTTTCACATCGATCTACTTGAGGAGTTTGATTTGGCCACAATGCGGGGATTGAGGTTTCATGCACATTCTTTGAGGGCATCCGTGTTTTAAGTAGTTCTTTTAATAAGCACTGCCCACTTTACATATATATATCCATGTAGATCCACTTATTATGGGATTGGTTAGCATGATTTGAGTGACATACATCTTATTGGCACACATGTTGAAGAGATCCTATGTTTGCGGAATTATTATAACAACTAATGGATCATTGCTTGCCCCATTCATCTATGCAATCCACTTTTGGAGAAATTTGTTAGCTTTATTGGACAGGTGTCGTAGTTCATGAGTAGATATCTTTTTATAGAATTCCCAAATTGTTTCCAAATCAATGCCAGTTGATGTAGAATGGCTATGGGGTTTCCAATTTGTGGTCATAAAAGAAATTCCGACAAATATTGAGTGAGTTACGTTGATTGCAAATCTACCATTGTAAAACCCTTGCTGCATTTTGACCAAACTTTTTAGGAATGCCCCACCTTTGTTGCTTGATATTTTTGGTTATTTGGAAAGGGTGAGATTAATATTGGGGAACAACTTGCACACAGGAATAAGCTTTGCATGTCATGAACTATATACAAAGGGAGTTCCAAAAGGGAAGAGAACAAGTGGCATGAAATGTTTACTTTCTTGGTGAAAGATGCTTTATTCAAGGAGCAATTTTGTTTGAGAGAGAAACATGTGGAAACCCCTTCATTATTGTTGCTCTATGCTAGGTGTTGTTGTCTTGAAGAACCCTATGATGTATTATTCTAGTGATTTTCATGGAGAAAAGCATGCATCTAGAAAAAATTTACGGTTGAGTTATGGAGAGATTTGAGGATATAGATTCCACTAAATGATATTTTATTGTAAAAGAAATGGAGCTCAAATCTATATAAGGATTTTCTCTCTCCATTATTATTTTGGGTTGGATTTGGGATTCCCCCCCCCCTCTGGAGCTTAGTTGAATACCTTTAAAGTAATGAAAGTTAAGGGTTTATCTTCTTCTAGTGTATATGCTTTGTTTTAAATTGTCAATGCTAGAATTTATTTGCATTAAATGTGTCATGGACAATTCAATATGGGCAGCCTTGTTCCTTTCCATGGAAGAATCAATTGTTGTTCATTCCCCCTTTGAAACTCTCAAAGGTAGCTCCTCAAATGATTAATGTTCCATTAGATCTCAATCAAATTTATAAAATCAAATTCATCTTCATCTTCTTGAATATTTACAATTTTATTATTTGCATGGACACAAATCTCAAAAAACCATGTCCAACATTCCCCCTTTTAGGTTGAAGAGGTGTTTATGAGCCCAAGTGATGCAGGAGCATCGACCCATCCTCTGAAAAAAACAACAAAAATGAGTTCCAGAAGTTGCAGTTGTCAAAAAGCGGGGTAATAACTATTTTGTAAAGGATTAAAAGCGTGAAGAATCAGATCCATGAGGGATCTTAGGAATTCATTGAGGGCTTTGTAGAGAAGATCATGTTAAGCGCTTTGTAGAGAGGATTATGTTGAGAGCTTTATGGAGAAGATTGTGGATCTTGAAGTAATCCATGACATTGAAATAATCCACAATATTGTAATTTTATAATATAAATTGTAAACTTGTGTGTGTATTAAGGGCAGCTATTAGAACAAATATTTGGCCAGCCAAGGCACCAATAGATGCTATGTAATAGTATAGTGGGTTTAATTAGTGAAAGTTGATTTCTGCTTTATGTAATTCTATGTGTGTGGATCATGGGTTGATGTTTTGATGGCTTGATGTCTTGATGCTATGAAATTGCTTGATGAATTAATGTTGCGTGTGTACATGCATAAATAGAGTGCATAATGGAAGACTATAGTGAGGCCATAACCCACAGGTCCTAGGATAGATACCAGTAAAAATATTGAAAACGACTCAACCCCATAAATCATTTTCATCAAGTGGTATCAGAGTGCAGAAGATTGTTGGATGTAGTCTCAAGGAGAAGCAACGGAAGAAGGTACAAGATGATTGAATATCTGATAAGAGATTTGTTTTCTCTGTGAAGGTGACAACAAAGGAAGGTGATAAGATTTGCAACAGCCTAGAGCAAGGAGTGGTCATAGGGTTCCAGAGAAGAGAACTAGGAAGATGCCAAAAGCCCAAACTTAGGAGAAAGTTTGGTGAGGTATCATGTAGCAAGGTAGAGACTTGTTATTGCAGAGGTATGTTGCAGCTCACAAGTTGAAGTCGTTGCGAGAAGACTAGAAAGAATATGACAAGGAGGTCGTGATTTTTTGTACCTTGGGAGTCTAATGCAGGAGCATCAACCCATCCTCCGAAAAGAACAACAAAAATGAGTTCCAGAAGGTGCAGTTGTCAAAAAGCAGGGTAATAACTATTTTGTAAAGGATTAAAAGCGTGAAAAGTCAGATCCGTGAGGGATCTTAAGAATTCATTGAGGGCTTTGTGGAGAAGATCATGTTAAGTGCTTTGTGGAGAGGATCATCTTGAGATCTTTATGGAGAAGATTGTGGATCTTGAGATAATCCACGATATTGTAATTTTCTAATATAAATTGTAAACTTGTGTATGTATCAAGGACGACCATTAGAACGAGTATTTGGCCAACCAAGGCGCCAATAGATGCTACGTAATAGTTTAGTGGGTTTCACATACACTGCACATATAACCGCATCATCCCAAAGCATCAACTTTACATTTTTGAAAAAAATCATGGAGCAAACCATATTCAAAATATTCCTATTCATTCTTTCAACTACACCATTTTGATTAGGATTTTATGGAACTGTGATTTGATGTTGAATCCAATGTTGGAAAAGGTAGTTTTCAAACTCATTAGAGGTACATTCTCTTCAGCATTACAAAGAGTGTCAAAAGGAATAGAAGGAGCATCTCGTGGTCATAGAAAAATTAAAGAAAGAAAATCAAAATGCAAAAGATGGCCAGTGACATATAGATTAGCACATGGGCAAAAGCCTAGCATGAGCTCTACCTCACTCATTATGGCCATCACCCAGTTTCTTAGCACATGTTTCTCCATTACATCAAAAGAAGGAACCCTTGCAAGTCCCAACCCCAATGAGTAATGAACTAACTCATCATTAAGGGGTAATACAATTGCCGGATCATTCAAAGCAAGCTCTAACCCTTCAATTATGAGAAGTAATACAAAGAAAAATCCAGAAGTAAAATGCCCACAAGAACGATAGAAAAAAAGGCCAAGTCGATATCTCATGCATTCACAAATGCTCCCTCCTCACATCTATACACTAAGAATGTGGACACCGCCATCAGTCGATCCCTTCAACCATGGCACTTGGCCATGAAGTCTTATCCCCTTCGTTGTCATCATTATTACTCACTAACACCTACCGATTGAAGGGTGGCCCAAGGAAATGTTACTTCCCCTTAGGGGTTGGAAACACCTAATAGGGTTGAACTTTAGCCACTCCTACCTACAGAGAAAACACCATTGCGAGCTCAATGTCCTGATTTTGGAAGGGGACCCTTATTTGAAGTCTTAAATAGCCCATTGCATTCAAGTTTGGTTCACTTAGATGCAATAATGATCTTTGTCCCTAATGACTAGTTTCTTTCACTAGAATATTTGTTGTGATTGTTAGGTGGTTCAGTAGCCCACGTCTTGGGTAACTCCTCCCTAGGTACCCAAGCGCATAGAGAAGTATATTAGCACAAACAGGTGAAGCATTGGGACTCTTGGGCCTCCTAATAGCAGCAACATATGATATGTTATTTTTTGGATATGGCAATTGCCAATAACAGACAAGAGTTCTAGTCTCAAATTATGTCTAAGAGGCTAGGGAACATGAGATCTCCAAAACCTAGAAAACGTTTTGTGACAAAAGACTTGCAGACACCTTAATTAACTTAATTAGCCACAATTTAAATATTTCCTAAGTCTAACTTAGGAAAAGTGATTAATTAAATAGAATTAATTAAGGAAGATTGATTTTTCTCTAGAGGCTTCTATTAATGAAGTCAAACTGAATTTTTCCATTGGTTGAGATGTAATCGTGGAAGTTGATACTCCAACTAGAGATTATAAGAGCAAGTTGAAGGGACAGGAGAAGACAGTTTCTAAGTTGAGCAGTTTAACTACCCAATTGCAGGTATTCAACAAGGGCACAATTGAAGCTAGGGAAGCATTAGCGAGTGGAAGATCAACAAAGATTTGGGAGCAGGAGACCGAACGAATTTTCCTCAGTATTTTCCAATGTTTAAGAGACACGACAAGAGGAGGTTGAATTCATCTACAGAGGAGGTCGAATACAGTAGTGCAAGTTAGCCAGTTTACCTAGTGTGAGTTGTCGGAGAAGCCATGTTTCAGTTGTCAATTGTCGAATCAGTGTCCCAAAGGCAAAGCAAGTGAGTTTCAGAGGTAGAGGGAGCCTAGACGTCTCACCTGGAAGCATTTCTGGGGCTGTATGATTTTATCTGGGTAGACAATGTGCATTTCTAGACTGCAAAGTGAGCAACAGGAGAAGTATGAGTTTGCCAAAGAGGGCCAGATCAGTTGCAGAGGGAGAGAAGGGTGTCTTCCAGATTATTTTGCTAGTAGATTTCTAGAGGTTTTTCAGATTGGAAACTAATTGTAATATTTCTCTCAAATTGTTGAATAATAATAAAACCCTTATATGTTGCATTGGTTTTCCCTTCGGGTTTTTCTAGGGACATTTGTCCAAAAACAACAGTGTCATTTTTTTGTGTGTGTGCATATTTCTCAGTTCCAGTTTTATATTTCCATGGCGTTTTTATTGTGAAGAATGTAAGAGTGAATTTATAATTATTTTCTGAATAATAATTCAAACGACAAATAAACTGCTAACAGTTAGAAGATAAATATCCAATTGTTGCATTCAAGGAATTTTCACATGACACATCTTCTTGGGAACCTCTTGTACCTAGGATGTTGGATCACATTGGATCACAGAGACATAGCGGATCCATAGTTTGGTTCTCAGTTGCAGTAGTAACAGTGATCATTTGTAGCGCAGAGCAGTGTTCACAGCAGTGCAGGGTGGCATAGTGCAATGTCAGCAGTAGCACAGATGTAGGATGATTTAGTTTTCGGGTTGGCAAATGAACCAGAGTATGCACAGTAGCTTGGTAGGCAGTGACAGGTTGTCATAGATTTCAAACATTAGTAGCATGAGGCAAGATGTTACAGGTGAAGACTCATTTAAGGCAATGTGGCACATGCGAAGAGCAAGGTATGGGTCAAGACAAGCAGAGAACACTTAAAGGAGAAAAAAAAACTCATTTTCAAGCAAATCCAAGTCAAAGATCACATGAAAAGCAAGCAATGGAACAAAAGAAATAGTGTCGTCCGTTGCACTCAAATTGTCAAAGTTCGAGGGAAGCGGAAGTAACAACTTTTTCAAAAAGGATTGGATCACATATCAGCATTCCATGTGTCATGGTCATCCCATTCTGCAAGTTATATATTGTAAATGATCGTAGTAAACCTTGAGTGTATGTAACAACCTAGGTAAGCTTATACTTCGATGACAAATTCCATCCTAGGAGGTTTTTTAACCTCACTGATTGCCTGTGTTTTTTGACACAGCTAATCAGAAGTGTTTTTTCCCTCCAGCTTAAACCCCCAAAGCTAAGGTGAAATTTATTGTCGAATTATTAGGTGAGTCTTAGTGTTTTAGTTGAGTTTGATGTAAAAGTGGTTTGGGAATAATTTAAGCTAATTTGCTTAATTATTTTATTACAAATCACTTGGTTTACTAGATCATATTGAGTCGCAAATGGGTTGTTAAGTTTTGGTATGTTCTATGCTTAGAGCAATTTACTTTAATTTTTCATATTAGCCCAATGACAAGATTCAAATTAGAAATCACATCAGCATGATAGTAAAATGCAGATAGAACATAAACATAAACAGCAGAAGACAAGCCAAGACAAGAGGACACAAAATGTGGCACCAACCAAGGAAAAACCCCAATGTGGGGAAACCCTCGATCAACTCTTCTTATATTCTTCAATAGTTCAGCAAAGAGAGAGATAGAGTACAATGATTTAGAGTCAATACTTGACTTGCCAAATAGGAGATCTAACATAAAGGATCTTCACAATGAAGATGATACAATGAAGTTGCAAATATGATACCAAGGACTGCAGTTCTGAACTCAGCTGAGGGCATACTTATCAGTGCTCATTCTTCAACTGATTCTCCAAGGTGATTCCATCACCATGCTGCTCCTCAACTCAATAATACTAACCCTTGACAATGGCTCTGTCCATCTCATATTACAACAGCAACATACAACCCTCCAATAGTCATCAAGATAGCCTTAGATCTCAGCAGTATTATCTCACAAGACAGCTCCTAGATTATGTTGATGATCTGGGCATATATAAGCCCTGAAAGAATGATACGAAATACTTCACTGTGGTGTTATGGCCTACGGCCTAACACACAGTTTTCCTGTAGCTTCCAGGCAGCACCAACATTATTCTTAGTTACCCCAATAGATCTGATCCATTGCTCCTTTAACTTGGCCTTCTTACAAGAATAAACCAGCCTCACATAGTCACGAAAGGGATGTCCAAATAGTCCCTTAACCAATTCTTGTTTTACACTGCATTAGGGTTCCTTTTACTGCGGCTAAGGCACAACAGAATTGTAGCTAGGACACCTTGCTTGGACTGTGGTTAGTACTCTCTATTTGGACTACGGCTAGCTATGAATAGGAGGCCCTTTGAACCGCAGATCAAGTCTCCTTTCACCAACGAATTAGGTCCTCCTCATTACAGCGTATAGAGCTTATGTTTCATTGTTGATCATCCCTCGTTTCGCTACAAATAAGGCTTCTTCATAACTGCGGATTAGGGCATCACTAAATAGCAGATTAGAGTTCCCTTTTAGAATGCGGATTTATGCCTCCTTTGACTGCGGCCAGACCTCTTCCTTGACTATGCTAGGGCTCTCCTTAACTACAGCTAAGTCTCCTCTTTTACTTGCGGCTAGGGATTTCTTCATGACTGCATCTATGCCTTCTTGGTGACTGATGAGGGCATCACTTGACCCTCCTTTCTCTGCAGATAGATGACTCCCTTCTTGGATAGCATATAGGTCTCTCCTTAGGCCTACAATTAGGGCTCCTTCCTTCGTTGCGTCTAGATCTCATTAGGGCAGCATATAGGTCTCTCCATGGCTGAAGCTTGATCTTCATTAGGGCAGCATAGAGGTCTCTTTCATGGTAGCGTATAGGGCACTCCCTCTAGATCTCTCTTTCACCAAAACCCAAACGAATGAAGAGAGAGATCACAAGAGGTGTGTGTGCAAAATGACTTGAGAACCTCTTCTATTCTAATAAAATGTTGAGGACAAGTGGGGGTAATTTGGTTGCTGGCAGACCTTGACGAATTGTCACATAACACAAATAAATTCATATCTCCATGAATACATGTCGGAATCGGATGATCTTTAGATCAATCCTACACCTCTCGATGAGAGGAATCCAAGAAAAATATCAGCTGCCATAAATAAGTAGACCCACATGGAGTTTGACCCTAGTTGCCAATTTTAACACTCCCTCTCAACTAGGGAGAACTCCATCTGCTAATCCATCTGCTAGTCCGTACTATCTCTGCCATCAATGCAGTGTCCTGCACTATTTTCCTCTGCTCTGCTAAACTATGAAGAAGAAGAAGTGATTGAAAATGTATCATACCATTCTCTATTGACCCGAAGTCAGTCCCATATAAAGAGAGTGTATCATACCACTCTTACTGATCCGAAATCAGTTCCAAATAAAGAGAGCATCTTATACCACCCTTACTAACCTAAAGTCAGTTCCAATTGATCCCAGATCAATATCATCCTAGCATAAGGTGTACGGTACTACACGATGCGTCCATCAGTAGTACTATGGTCCCTATCCTCATTTCCCTGCTCATTGGCCAGATGAGAGGTACTTCCCATGAGTCCTAGACTGCATGGGTAGGATGTCTCAGCAGGAGAAGGATGAACCACTCATCCTGCCTACATGTCACCATGGGGTATCCCAGGGGAAGGCTGAACCACTCACCCTGTACACAAAAAATCACTAGGGGAAGGCTAAACTACTCACCCTATGACTATGTCTCAACAGGAGAAGGATGAACCACTCATCCTGCCTACATAGCAAAACACTAGAGGAAGGTTGAACCACTCACCCTATGGTTGCTCATTGCTCCAAGAAGTACCCCCAAGCCCCCCGGAGCTCCTAGAGCTCAATGTCCATATCATACAGGACCCTCAGGAGAGAGTCTCTCCACGACTCCTAGTTGTTCTCGAAAAGTCAAGAATTTGACCTTTCCCAGGGGCTTCATCTGAATATTGGTGATCTGCACATTAGTCCCAATGTGATGGAGCCCTATTGCTCCTCGTTGTACCATATCCCAGATAAAGTGGTACCTGATGTCTATATGATTGGAGCGATCATAGAACACGAGATTCCTCAACAATCAAATCCCATCTGGTTGTCACAGAAGATCACGGTGGTATCCAACACGTGTCCAAACCAGTGTTTTTAAAACCGGAACCGGTGACCGAACCGGTCCACCTAATGAACCGGTTTACCGACCGGAACCGGTCTAACCGGGACTGGTTTGGTCTAAACGAACCGGTTTTTAAAAAATACATTAAAAATTAATTTTTAATGAAACAAAACTATTTTTAAGATGTAAAACCATGATTCCAAGCCAATAGAGACAAAATATGCAAAGTTTGCTCATTTATATACCATGCAAAGGTGAATATATCAAAATGGCACCGAGTGCAATACATATCATCGACAAAATAGCAAAATACATAAGAAATGAGGCTCTAAATGGCCTATAAAGTCCAAAAACAATGCTGCAAGCTATGAGGCCATTGGCCTACTACAAGTCTTCAGTTAAGTTATAAACCGGCCGGATGTAATGTCCTTCAGTCTGCATATTTATTCTCTCTACAAATCTATAGAAGTTAGGAGTAGGACATCTCTTGTTAAGGGAAAAATTTCAACTCTTATTGGTGAATAAATATTATTAGGATCCTTGAGTTGACTGTTGAACAGATCAAAGCTATCCTTTTGCAGTCATTGGTGAATCTTGATAAGCCCTGGATTTATGAGTTTTCGGACTTTGCAATAAGCAAAAGATTAGCAAGTGTTGAAGTGACATATGTGATATATGAATAAAAGACACCTTTGTTAGGTATCCCATTGTGAATATATGACATTGACCCCCTCCGCAATCTCATTGTCTTGTTGAACAACTTAAAGTATCAAAATGCACTAAGCCAATGATTGAATTTAGTGTTGTGTTTTAGCTCAGAGCATTATAATTGAAGGCATATCTTTAGTTATACTAAGAACAATTGGAGTCATCTTTGCAAGTCAAAAGGCAACAACATTAAGCAAAAGCATCTTGATAATATAACCAAAAAAGGGACTATTATTTCATATTTAATCACAGTGAGAATTTTAAAAACTACACAGTTCATGACTAAGGGTTTTCATCATTTACAGTAACACTAACAGTGACAAGTAGCAGTGTATCTTGAGAAAGTCTTTTGTAGAAGGTGACTTTGTATTTATTAGGAAAGTTCAAATGATGTAGGACAACAAGATATTGACTGTCCTATTTTGGTTTTAGCAACAATATTATTGATCATAAGAAGTGACAGTGGTACAATGATAATAACTTAACAGTGAACAGTGTCCATAAACCGGCCGGTTTATAGCAAACGGCCGGTTCCGCCCTAAACCGGCCGGTTTTTACCGGTTAGGGCCTATTTTTGGGCACGTTGGGGTGTAAACCGGGTTAGAAGGGCCGGTTCGGACCGGCCAGCCCTCCAACCGGCCGATTAGACCGGTAACCGGTTTTCTGGGCCGGTTTTAAAAACTATGGTCCAAATAGCTCACTAAAGAGATTCCACAACCAGATAGCTTCATAGGAGGCCATACTCTCAGCTATGTATTCGGCCTCAGCGGTGCTCAAAGCAACCGACTTATGCTTCCTACTCATCCAGGATATTGAAGTAGAACCCAAAGAGAACCAACACCTAGAAGTGCTCTTGCGATCCTCCACACTGCTTGCCCAATCAACACTAGAATAACAATGCAACCTCACATCTCCAGCACTGTATCTCAGTACATGAGTGATTGTGCCCTGAAGATATCTCAGAAGATTCTTGGCACCAATCCAATGCGAGTGATGAGGCTCAGCCATTTGTTGGCTCAACATGCTAACTGCAAAGCATATATCCGGACAGGAATTCACCAAGAACATCAATGTTATTATGAGTTTATGAAACTCAGAGGCATTTTCCAAATTAGATCCGGTAGCACTACCGCATAACTTCTTAAAGTTAAGATCCATCGAGGTAGTCACAACCTTGCAATCCACCATTCCAAATTCAGAATCCAACTCCCTCTTACTTTTGCAAATGAAAGGGTTTGTACATGTCAGAAAGAGGCCATCCTCATAAGGTACCAGTATGAGAGGTCTATCATCAACAACCTTAAAGCAATGGTTTGGATCAGCTTCACTCCTAGTGAATCTTAGCTTCATCAGATAGTTTTCAATCCTCTCATACCAAACCCGGGGTGCTTGCTTTAAATCATATAGAGCTTTCTTCAACCTGCATACATGAGATTCCCGATCATGAATCTCAAACCCCTCGGGTTATTCCACATCTGTTGTCTTGCTATTACATGAGGGGAATAGTCCCCTTGTAAGTTTTCCTTTGGTACATCTCGGACATGTACCTTCATGCTTTTCTTTGAATTCAGGATCCCTATCACCATCTGTCTCACATCGAGTAGGGCCTTACAATGAAGTTGGGTAGACCTCCGGTGCCATTGAAGAGATGAGTCACACGACATGGTCCCCAATGGACTTCCTTCAACTTTATACAAAGTGCCAACCCTGAACCCAAGAATAAAAGCATCTTTAAAATTCCTTTTCCAAACACGTACCTTTCCATCGATGAATACCACCTTGTAACGTTTGTCTTCCATTGCCGAAATGGACACGAGGTTCTTCTTAAAATCAAGTAGATAAAGTACTTAGTGAATCAAGTTACCCTGATCCAATTGAAGAGTAATATTCCCTACGCCCTTTACGGGATAGGTGGCATCGTCTCCAAGAATAATCTCCAAGTTTGTTTCCTTCTCTATCAAATTAGAGAGAGCTTCCTTGTATCCGGTGAAGTGCCTTGAAGCACCACTATCAATAAGCCAATTTCCCAAGGTGTCCGGAGGAGAGGTAGTGGAGAGGGCTGATATAAGATAATACTCCTTTTGCTTATCAGAAACAACATTTGATTCTTCATACCTAGAGTTCCTTGCTTTCTTGGAGAGTCGGCCATTTCCTTGATGTCCTGCATTCCTTTTCCTTTGCCATTGTACCTGTCATTCCTTCGATCATTGAAGATGCCCCTGGAATGATTGTGATCATCATCATGTGATGTGTCCCTTCTATTTGGACACTCCCTCGCATAATGGCCAAACTTATTGCAAGCAAGGCATCTGCCCTTCCTTCCACCCTTAGATCCGAACTTTCCATTGAAGTGACCTTTAGGTAGGCCACCAGACGCTTGTCAATGGAATCTCTGATAATATTCTTCGCTTCGAATTCACCCTTGGTGTACTTGATCTTTGGAGCAACCAGTGCATTTGATGGAGGCTCAGGGATTTTACCCTTTACGTAATCCAGCACTTCTTGCTCTTCCAATGTATCCAGAGACATCTTCCATCCGTGATAGTCAGACTTTTCATGGAGCTTGTCTTCAGCCTAGAAGTGGGATGAGGAACCCATTGAGCCTTTGACCCTGTCCAACTATCTTCGGTGATTGCTCTTTCACTCTTGCTTGGGCTTTGTCTTCACCTCACCTCTGATACCATGTTAATTTTTGATATGTTCTATGCTTAGATAAATTTACTTTAATTTTTCATATTAGCCCAATGACAATATTCAGATTAGCAATCACATCAGCATGATAGTAAAGTGCAGATAGAACATAAACATAAACAACAGAAGACAAGCCAAAACAAGAGGACACAATATGTGGCACCAGCCAAGGACAAACCCTGATGTGGGGAAACTCTTGATCAATTCTTCTTATATTCTTCAATAGTTCAGCAAAGAAAGAGATAGAGTACAATGATTTGGAGTCAATACTTGACTTGCCAAATAGGAGATCTAACATAAAGGATCTTCACAATGAAGTTGCAAATCTGATACCAAGGATTGTAGTTCTGAACTCAAGTGGGCGCATACTTATCAGTCCTCATTCTTCAAATTATTCTCCAAGGTGATTCCATCACCATGCTGCTCCTCAACTCAATAATACTAACCCTTGACAATGCCTCTGTCCATCTCATATTACAACAACAACATACAACCCTCCAATAGTCATCAAGATAGCCTTAGATCTCAGTAGTATTATCTCACAAGATAACTCCTAGATTATGCTAATGATCTGGGCATATATAAGCCCTCAAACAATGATACGAAATACTTGACTGTGGTGTTATGGCCTGCAGCCTAACACACAGCTTTCCTGTAGCTTCTAGGCAACACAAGCATTATTGTTAGTTACCCCAATAGATCTGATCCACTTCTCCTTTAACTTGGCCTTCTTACAAGAATAAACCAGCCTCACATAGTCACAAAAGGGATGCCAAAATAGTCCCTTAACTAATTCTTGTTTCAAGTTGCATTAGGGTTCCTTTTACTGCAGCTAGGGCACAACAGAATTGCAACTAGGACACCTTGCTTGGACTGTGGTTAGTACTCTCTATTTGGACTACGTCTATCTGTGCATAGGAGGCTCTTTGAACAGTGGATCAGGTCTCCTTTTACCAACAGATTAGGACCTCCTCATTACAGCGTATAGGGCTTATGTTTCATTGTTGATCAACCCTCCTTTTGTTGCGGATAAGGCTTCTTCATAACTGCGGATTAGGGCATCACTAAACAACAGATTAGAGTTCCCTTTTAGGCTGCAGATTTATGCCTCCTTTGACTGCGGCCAGACCTCTTCCTTGACTACTGTTAGGGCTCTCCTTAACTATGGCTAAGTCTCCTCTTTTACCTGCGGCTAGGGCTTTCTTCATGACTGCGTCTATGACTTCTTGGTGACTGATTAGGGCATCACTTGACCCTCCTTTCTCTGCGGCTAGATGACTCCCTTCTTGGACAACATATAGGTCTCTCCTTAGGCCTGCAATTAGGGCTCCTTCCTTCACTGCGTCTAGATCTCATTAGGGCAGCGTATAGGTCTCTCCATGGCTGAAGCTTGATCTTCATTAGGGCAGCGTAAAGGTCTCTTTCATGGCAACATATAGGGCACTCCCTCAAGATCTCTCTTTCACCAAAACTCAAACAAATGAAAAGAGAGATCACAAGAGGTGTGTGTGCAAAATGACTTGAGAACCTCTTCTATTTATAATAAAACGTTGAGGACAAGTGGGGGTAATTTGGTTGTTGGCCGACCTTCACGAATCGTCACATAACACAAATAAATTCATATCTCCATGAATACATGTCGGAATTAGATGATCTTTAGATCAATCCTACACCTCTCGATGAGAGGAATATAAAAAAAAATATCAGCTGCCATAAATAAGTAGACCCACATGGAGTTTGGCCCTAGTTGCCAATTTTAACATGGGTTATGTGTCTTGAGGGTCTAAGACAAATGTGTATTCCCTCTTTGAGTCTTGTAAATGAAAAATAATATGTATTAGAGGGTTGGAAAAATAATTAACTCCTCTCATGTGTAAATTAATTGATTTTTTTGGCAAAAAAATATTTAATCCTAAGCCAGAAAATTAATAAATTAGGGTAAAGTTTAGTTGTCTTAGGAAAATAAATTCTTCAAATTGAAAAATTTGTGGGCCTTAAAAGATTCAATTTTAAAGGTCCTCCACCAAAGGAATATTGTATTTTTCAAGAGAATTTGGACCCTTGGACCTGTGAAAATTTCTAATATGAAATTCTACTACAGTAACTGATTTATTTCACCTACTTATCTCTCACAATAAGTTATTTACGAAAACCCTTCAGTAAACATTAAAATAAATTCTACTGCAGTTATCACATAATTACATAGAGAAAATAACAGTGATATACAAGCACAAGAATCAATCACATCAACACAGTTGTTTTTGGACAATTGTCCCCGCAAAAACCCAATGTGGTAAAACCAATGTAGCAGATGAGGGCTTTATTAATCTTCAACAACAATTGCTTTACAAGGAATGATTTTACAAAGAAACTGAGACACTTCTGAGAGAAAACACATGAGACAAAGTTTCTCCTCCTCCTGGAGAAGTTCTAACACCCTGAAGACCCTTCACCCACCTTTGCGTCACTTTGCGTCAGCCTGCGTGAGGACTACATCTCCAATGGTGTTGTATGTCTGCTCTTCCATCTGCGTTGTCTCTCGAATGCCCTACATCACCTCCTCCTTAGTCACTGACTGCTACTAATGCCCTCCTCTTCCTCCATCCTGCAACTCTCCCTCTGAAATCGAACTCCTCCTTGAGAACCGATTTCCCCTGAGACACTGAGTATTTGCCCAGTATATCTCCAAATGACTCTCAAGTCTTCTCTTATACTTTTCCCGTTGATGAATCAACGACCGAGATTAAGTCTCTAATCAACGACTAAGATTAAAATAGACTTGATCCTCGTCTCTTAGAAGCTTCTCACCCATATCTTTATTAATACCCATTAATATTTTTATTTTCTTAAGTTTAGACTTAGGAACCCATTAAAAATATTAATTTTTTTGATAACTCCTCATCCGAGTGGAATTTCTCCAGATGATTTTTGTGTCTTGGAGATCTCATGTATTCTAGCCCCTACACAAAATTTCGAAGCTAGAACACATCCAATGCTACACAAAATCAACAGGACCTTGGACATTAAGTCAAAGTCAATTTTTTACGAAATTAGAACTAAATAATTATTTTTTAGCTAATTAAAATGGAATTAAATGAAAATTTCGAAAATTCCTCAAAAATAAAAAATCAAGGGCCAAGATTAAAATACCTTGAAGTGTTTATCAACAACCAAGATTATTTTGACAAGGATCAAAGAAACTAGTTGTCATTTTACATTTGGAGGATTTATCTATAAATTAAAGAGTCAGTTGAATCTCTAGTCATCTGGATCTCTAGCTAGAATTGCTGCTGAAGCATTTTGTAAACTATTGTCCTGCTGGGAACTATTTTTTCTACTATAATAAAAGACTCTGGGGTGAAACTCGAGGTGTTCTTGTTCATTGATCAGTGGTATGTATTTGTTGACACCTAATCATCAAGATTGGGTGAATAACTAAAATTGATGTAAATAAATAATAAAGAATAAAGAATATGAATAGTCATCAAGAGATGAAATGAACAGTCTCTCCTTCATGTATATAATAAAGACCAACCTGAATGAAAATCAACGAATTGTTTTTGAGGAGTTACTGCCTGGTCTGACATGGTATCAAAGCCAGTGCCATTTTCGGCTTCCCTTTGCTTTGTAACTCCCTATTCTACCTATGTTCTACATGTTTTTCACACTGACATCTCTATCAAATCCCTGCAAAATCTCATTCATTGTTGAAGTGCGTTACTGCATTGAAGGAGTCCGATTGGAGCTAGTTGCTGCCTGGAGGTGCTATGGCCTGAGAGTGCGTTGAACTGTGTGTTAAACTTTGGCACTATGTGGGAACACCGTGAGAGTGCGTTGAATATTATATGATATATCAATATGAAGATAAATGTTTGAATATCAGAGCTGGTGCTCCGGTGTACCTTGCCGCTGTTCTTGAATATCTGTTGTTGAGGTTTTGGAACTTGCTGGTAATGTTGCTCAGCTGAATATCTGGCTGCTGAGGTTTTTGGAACTTGCTGGTAATGCTGCTCAGCTGAATATCATAAGCCTACTCCAGTTTTGGTTTTAATACACTGTCTTTTTTTTAATACATCATTTTGATGCCTGCACATTAACCATTTTTGAAGACCGTGTATTATACAAGCCGTGAAGTTGTGTTCCATTGAGTTCTTAAAGGGTGCATATATATAAACATAGAGTTTTTTAAAGATGACTTATGGTCATTATAAGTGGTGGCATATTTAAAGGCTCATAAGTGAAGTTTTATAATATTAAATGTTTTATGTCCAAAAAAAAAGGTTTGCTGCATAACTAAGGTTCTACATTGAGGTGTGGCTACTGGAATGTGAGCCCAAGTCTGGTATTCTACCTCTTCCGGTGCGTATGACCTCTGGTTCGTATGCGTTGAAGGGAGTAGCGTATGGTGCGATAAGCGTATTTCCTTGGTGATGAAACTTCATATGGTGGATTTAAGACTGCTGGTTTTAATACACTGTTGTTTTAATTATCCCTCATTATTATTTTTTCAAAGTTAAATAGAGTTTGCCACCAGAAGTACAATTTTTTATAGTATATTGCCAGAAGTATTTTTTTACAGTACACAGATTTTACAATGCATTCAATCATATCCATTGTTAGAATAGTTCTCACTGACAAGGAGAACTATCCCGAGTGGTCTCGTATGATAAAACACACTCATTTTCAATGAGTTGTGGAAAGGAGTGTGTGTTGGAGACGGAGACAAAGAGCCAGAACTGCCTACCTCAGACAAAGAGTTCGCCATTTGGGAAAATAAGAACAACAAAGCCTATGCATTAATTGCAGCATTGGTAAGTGAAGAGGTGAGTCGCCATATTTTGCCATTTTCAACTGCTTTCGAAGCCTTACAAAAGCTGAAAGAACTCTACGACTCACATCCTGCACTTGAAGTTGTTCAACTCATGATTAAACTCTTCACTCTTGAATTACAAAATAATGATCATCTTGCTCTTGCATCCGAAGTAAAATCTATAATGCATGTATCAAATCCACTAAGGTTGAATTGAATATTCCTCTTATCACTTTTCTCAAGGCACTTTATCCTACTTCAATTATCTTGAGTCATTGCAAGAAAATGGAAATCTCAAAGATATTACCTTTGACTCTCTTGTGAAAAAATTCGCTGAAAGAGAGAAAGCTTTTGGAAAGAAGACAGCCCCTGAATCTTCAGAAGAGGTTGTGTGCCTTGCTCATAAAGAAAAGAATCTTGCCCAAGATTCTTCTAGAGGAAGAGCTGGTCGAAGAGGAAGAGAAAGATATTTCAAAAGCAAGGGGGCAGACACTCTCAAGGAGAAAAGCCAGATTTGCACTGCATACGCTGCAAAAGAAATGGATCACATGATGCCTCCACATGCAAGTTACCTTGGGACAAAATTGAGTAGCAAAGAAACCAACGGAAAGGTAAAACTAATGACACAGACAAAGGTAAAGCACCTGAATCCGCTCATTATGTTGTGGCACAATGTAATATCGAAGTAAATGAAGACTTATTTAATGCTTCACTTGCTTCTTGGAAAAATGATTGGTTGCTTGATTCAGGAGCAACTTGCCACATGACTCTTAGAAAAGATTTTTTTGAAGAATTTACTGACAATGTTGATGGAGCAGTATACTTTGCAGACCAATCAAAAATCAAGCCATCAGGGCTTGGCACAATCAAGCTTAAATTGCCTGGTCTTCCAGACTTTCTTCTGCATCATGTTTTATATCTCCCACATCGGAAGAGAAACTTGTTGTCCTTGGTCCACATCCGCCAGCAAGGTCACTCCATTCATATGTTTGATGGCAATCTTGAGGTGAGAAAAGCATCTAACCACTCACTTGTCATGAGGGGGATAGAAGAAAAAAGACTTCTCAAGCTGCAAGGTACCTCTGCTCGTGCACAACATTTCTCATACAACTCTCATTATGAAGAAGTTACACTTTCATCAAGTTTATTGTGGCATGCTAGATTTGGACATTTTAACTATGACAACCTTTGCTTGTTGAAGAAAAATGGTGTTACTGGTTTGCCTACAATTCCTAGGAAATTTAAGCAATATGATGTTTGTATTCTAGGAAAGCATAGCAAATAGTCTTTTCATGATTCACGTTCAAGAGCACATAGAAAACTTGAACTCATTCATTCAGATTTATGTGGCCCAATGCCTGTTCCTTCTGCAAATGGAAATAAAAATATGATGACATTTATTGATGACTACACCAGAATGTGTTGGGTTTATTTATTGAACAACAAATCTGATGCTTTTCAAACATTCAAGAACTTTCATACATGGATTGAAAATGATGGACAATCTCATATTGGCTCTATTCGCACTGATAATGGAAAAGAATACACTTCAAATGAATTTGAAAATTATCTTCACCAACATGGGATCAAACATCAAACAATTTGCCTTATAATCCCCAGCAAAACGGTGTAGCTGAAAGAATGAATAGGACAATCTTAAATATGGTGCGCTCCATGATGTTTTTCAAAATGTAAAGTTGATGTTTTGCGCTGATGCAGTTCTATGTGTTGTATATATAAAGAATAGATGTCCATCTAATGCTATTAGAAACAAGACTCCATATGAAATGTGGTATGGGCACATTCCTTCGGTAAAGCATCTCAAGGTCTTTAGTTCCACTGTTATGCCTTGATACCAAATGTACATAGAAATAAACTTGGTGCAAAAAGTCGTAAGTGTATCTTCCTCGGGTATTCAAACACCTCCAAAGCATACCGTCTCTATGATGAAGTTAATAAAAAGTTTGTTATATCTAGAGATGTAATCTTTCTTGAATCATCCAAAACTGACAATGTTTTTGAGCGGCAACTTGATCGCTTGGATAGATTCGTAAATGCAAAATCATTTCAAGAATTTGATAATCAGATTCCACATCTTGAAGGGGGGATTCCTATACTAGATCAACCTGTGGAATCTTTTTCTAAAGCACTCTCTTCCCCACATGAAACTCCAACAACAGATGATGCTTTAAGTGGTGTGATTGATAGAATTGGGAGACTCAATCTTGATTCAGTCCCAACTCAATCAACGGAGCATCCTGGACCATCTAAGAAAGGTCCCCCAAAGTGGCTGACAAAGACACTTGAAAGTGTTTTTCTGATGAGATTGGAAAGACAGGAACTAGAAATTCAAACCGGCAAAATGGAGGTGATGTAGATGACTCTGATTCACCTGTTGATATGGATGTTTCTTATGATTGTGAATTGAATTTGTCTACAGATTTCAAACCAACTTCCTTCAAAGAAGCTGCTTCTAATGATGAATGGAAAGAAGCGATGCAAAAGGAGTATGATGCCCTGATAAAGAATGGCACTTGGAAGCTGGTTGATCCTCCATTAGGAACCAAACCAATTGGCTGCAAGTGGGTCTACAGGAACAAGTATAAAGCAGATGGCTCACTTGACAAGCACAAAGCTAGGCTTGTGGCAAAAGGTTTTGCACAGAAGGAAGGGGTCGATTATGAGGAGACTTTTGCCCCCACAGCAAAATGGGCTACCATCCAGACACTCTTTGCCCTAGCAGCTCAGAACGGTTGGAAAGTCCATCAAATGGATGTAAAAACTGCTTTCTTGAATGGAGATTTAAAAGAGAATGTTTTTATGTCCCAGCTTGAAGGATTTGCTGTGAAAAGACATGAACATAAAGAATGCAAACTTGTGAAATCCTTGTATGGCCTCAAACAAGCACCGCGAGCCTAGTATGAAAAACTATCTGAGCATCTTCTGAAACTCAATTTCAAACATTATGATCTTGATGATGCAACTTTATTTGTCAAGAAAGTTGGCAAAACAGCTGTATATCTTGTGGTATATGTAGATGATCTTTTGATGACAGGGAACAATGAAAGCTACATTTCATCCATAAAGAAGGAATTGAAGAAAGGTTTTGAAATGACTGATTTGGGCTATGTTCATTACTATCTTGGTATTGAAGTAACTCAACATCCGAAGTACATATTCCTTTCCCAAAAGAAGTACATTGGAGATCTGTTCAACAGGTTTGGCATGACAATATGCAATCCTCTTACTACTCCAAAGGAACAAAACTTAAAGCTCACATCCATTGAAGGAAAAGAATTTAAGGATGCAACAAAGTATAGACAGCTTGTAGGAAGTCTCAACTACCTAACTACTACCAAACCAGACATTTCGTTTGTTGTTGGAATCCTCTCCAGGTTTATGCAAAAGCCTTGTGAGGGACATTGGTCTACTGCAAAAAGTTCTAAAGTACTTGAAGGGAACTCAAGACTTTGGAATCAAGTATACACAGGTGGATGACCTCAGCTTGATTGGATACTCTGATTTAGACTTCGATGGAGACAAAGAAACTGGGATATCTACTTCAGGTTATGCTATGAGTCTTGGACCAGGAGTTGTCTCCTGGAGATCTTGCAAACAATCAATTCCAGCAGATTCCACAACAGAGGCATAATATGTGGCAGCAGCTGAGGCAACAAAAGAAATTGTGTGGCTCAAGAAAATTCTTGAATATTTGCAGGTAAAACAAGTACAATCAACTCCACTCATGATTGACAATACCTCGGCAATAAAATTGGCCAAGAACCCAAAGTTCCATGATCAAACAAAGCACATCAATACTAAATATCATCTGATTCGACATCATGTTGAGGCCAAAACAATCCATCTCCGCCATTGTTCCACTAATGAGCAAATTGCAGACATCTTCGCCAAAGCACTTGGAAGAGAAAAGCTTGAAAGATTTAGAACGATGCTTGAACTCACCAACATCCCTTCAGATTAAGGGAGAGAATGTTGACACCTAATCATCAGGATCGGGTGAATAGCTAAAATTGATGTAAATAAATAATAAAGAATATGAATAGTCATCGGGAGATGAAATGAACAATCTCTCCCTCATGCATATAATAAAGACCAACGTGAATGAAAATCAACGAATTGTTTTTGAGGAGTTACTGCCTGGTCTAACAATATTGACTACGAGCTTCCTATGTGGTTCTTTATTTCATTATTTTGAGATAATATAGTGTTTGCAGGTACTCAATCCTTGGTCTCCAAGTTCACAGACTATGGGCAAGGATCATTTTGCTTGGATCCTTAGTTTTTATATGGTGGATTGAATCCTTAGTTTTTATATGGTGGATTGAATCTTCGCTATGGCTATAGTGAGCATAGATTTTCTGAAGCGTTTTAGTCATTCTTTCAAGGAAAAATATTATAAAAAAAATGATTTTCTCAAAAGTTATTTAAAAACCCATGTATAATTTGTAAAATAATTTGTAATTTTAAGTGTAAATTATTTTTATAAATTTTTTTTGAGGTTTTATATCTATTTTGTATATTTTTGGGGTTTGGGAGTTTTTATTTTCATTTTTGCAGGTTGGATCAAGGGATCAAGTGAGAGTAGAGCTAGATCTAGGCCCTTGAGGGTAAGATCTTGTATCTAAACAATTTTGCAAGGACATTTACTAAAGATTTGACAGCAAAATTCAGATCCAGAAGAGAAAAAAAATTCGAGACACGGGTTTTCAATTTTTGCCATTTGGCCTCCTCTTGCCATTTCAGCCCCGATATATCATTTCAGCCATTTTATCCCCACAAATTGTTTTTCCTTGGCCTTGTTTTGTCTTTTCTTGGCCTAGATTACTCTAATTTGCCCTAAACCCTTATCTGAAATTTTTAAGGCTAAATACTTGGTGGTTTCGCAGGTTTTGAAACTCAAAAATTCTGATTTTCAGGTGGCATTGTAATCCAAAATTTTGGGTCACTTGGGCAAGTGTTTCTACAAGGCCTTGGGCATAGGGTTTGACCTTTAAACCCTTTCTTTACTTCAGTTTTATTACAGCAGTCAAATCAATAATTTTTAAGCCCTAAAATCACATGTTACATGGTCAAAATTGTTTAAAATTGCAAAATCTTCATTTTCATGAATTTTGGCCAATTGGATATCTTGGATTTGACCTAGATCTAAATTTTTGCTTGCTGGAATTTTCTGCGTAAATTGTTGAATCAAGCTTGCAAAATTTTCTGAATCAAATACTTATTAAAGAGGGCCAAAAAATTTGAATTTTGAATTTCCAACAAAATTTTACTATTTTTGGATATATTGGAGATTGTCTTGAGCATTGTTGGGTTGTTGATCTATCATCTGTTTACTACTGTAATAAATAGATCAGATCTGAAATTTCTGAATCACATCCTCTAAATAGCCCTAAAAGTCAATTTTTCCAAGTTTTGGTGAAATTTTACTATTTTTGGACATCTTGAGCACTATCTTGGGCATCAATAGTTTTTTGATCTTTCATTAGTTTATAGTTTTAATAAACATATCAGTTCTTAAATTTGTTGAGTCACTCTCTAAAAAGCCCTAAAATTGAATTTTTCAAGTTTCAATACATTTTTACTATTTTTGGGCAAATTGATAATTTATTTTTGGTTTCATTAGCTTGTTGATCTGTGATTTAGTTACTGTTGTTATAAATAAATCAGATCTGAAATATCATTGAATACATCATTATAAAGTGGGCTAAACAGGTTAATTTACATTTGTTGGTCATTGGAAAATTTTATCTTTCATGTGTTGGGAAAATTTCATGATTTAAAGTGGTTTCCTCACTGTTGTCATAACATTGATAAAGTATAAAATTTCTGAATTATTACTACTGATATAGATCGTCATAAATCTGAAATTAGTTTATCTCATTTTGGTCTCACAGGTTGTCTAACTTTGCACTCAATATTTGAGTTTAATATGGTTGATGAATAGAGTTGACTTGTGTGTCTAATTTTAAATTGGCATAGCATTTTTTGTTGATAAATATTGGTTGATAAGTTCATTTACTCAAGCACCCTGTGGATTGACTTGACCTGTAGTTGAGTTTTGCACTTCTATCCATTAGCACTAATCTTGTTTAAGATTGTCTTTCTTATTGTTGTTAAGTACTATTGGCATAAAGGGTAATCATAACTTAAGTACTTAAACATCTTAAACAATCTTAACTCAAGATAAATTTCACTCATCATCTTGCATTAAGCATCCTAGATCTAGCTTGCATGAATAATTTACCTCCTAGCATAAGTTAGGTTGATAGAGATATAGGGGAACCCTTTTCACACTAGCTTGAGAGATTTAGTTTCTCCTAGTAGTTAACACAGTCACCTTGCGGCACTCGAGGATTGGAACACAGGGGTAGGTATCATTAATCAAGCCACTGCCTACTTCCCTTTGGCTTCCATTTCACAACTCACTTTGAGAATTGTTTCTTAAAACAGTTGGGGGAAAAGTTCCACTTAGACTAGACATGTAACTAATATTTACTTAGATCATTGCATCTCACATAGGTTCTAGAACTTGCAGATCATATAAGTTAGTCAATCATATCAAGCAGTGGGTGTCCATCCAGTCATTTGGTTCTAATTTCATATAAGCAAGAATTTGCAACTCCATTAAGGCACTGGTCTCAATAAAAAATCTAATCTAATCAATAGTCTTGCTCAAATTTGACCAATTGGCTAGGCCACTCATCTGTGTCTCCCAGACAAGTTGGTTCCCAACTTGTTTTCCTTCACCTCATTCCATAGGGACTACCCCCCATAGCATGTTGTTGGGAGACAAATAGAACGGAGTGGGCGGGGATCAGAGTGACAACCCCCATCCTGAGCGTTGTCGTGGTGCCTATACAATCTAGGCAACAACATCGTTCGACTTTTCTAGCAATTGAGGTTGTTCAAGTCAAGTTTGATGAATGTTGAGGTCGGGTTGTTGAGGTCTCCAAGCGATTGCTACGTGAAATCAAGTCAATATCAAGCACGAGGAGCCTAAAAACATGATTTCAAACATCACTTCTCCATCAAGGAAGGAAGCCATCCACTCCATGCTAACCATGGAGAGAGCCCAAGCCACTTTTCAAGCAAACATCCAAATCAAGTCATTGGACCTCCTATGTACTGAAAGAATTTTTTGAAGCAAAATCAAGTCAATATTTTGTGGAACATGATACTTCTACGCAAATTTGGCCCCCATCTTTTCCAAATTGAACCTCCCTTGATGGGTTGTCTTGCCTTGAATGAGGGTTTTAAGCAATGTAATGTCATTTTTTTCAAATTGACTTAGTCTCCAAGCATATTGTGAATGAAAAGTCACTCAATTTTGGGGAGCTAAAGGAGGAGAGAAGTTAGGAGCCATAAATGTAAGCCTCTCCCTCCTTAGTAAATCATTGTGAATTGTTGAGATCATTTGCCAAAATGCAAATCATTTTCATGAAAGCTTTGGTATCCATCTTGGAGTTGCTCTTTCTTGGTTAATTTCAAATATTTTTCTAAAGCAATTTGTGGATAACTAAAAACTACTACAAAGGCTAATTAGATTGATCCATTTGAAAGAGAACTTTTTCACTTGACGAGAGATGTCAAGGGTTTCTAGTCTCAAATCTCTCTTGTTGGTGTATGGTAAGGTTTATCTTTCCCTGTTGGGCTATGCTCTAGGTTCCTCATCAAGGGCTTCAATTTATTTCGCATCATAATTGATTTATTGGTAGAAGGTTTTTCCCTAAGTGGAATCCCTTCTAGTAAGGCTTGGTTACATATCTAGTTCTTGATTAAGCTTGAGATGATTACTTTAGGGTTCCACCTCTAACCCTAATCCACGAGCATTGATCACACAATTTAAGAGGGGCATCAATTTGACACCATAGCCCTAGTGAGAATAAGGAGCAATCTTTATTCCAACAAACCAATCACCATTTTTTCAAAATTTCTACCATTGTATTTTATTTTATTTAAATTTAAAAAGCCCTAAAAATAGAAAAATAACTATAAAAAAAAAGAAACTAGTGAATCTCTCCATCATCTTTTTTAGAATATTTTTGAAGGATTACTTTCTCAAATCTAGACTCACTTCTTGGGATTTGTGCCTCCTAAGGAACCTAAAAGGCTAGTGACCCCCTCTTGAGCATTTATTCTGTATCTAACATCTTATTGAGGGCTTTGAAAGCGAGATTAACAATTTCATTCTTGTCTTCAACGTTTACAACTCAAGGATTGGTAAAATCTCTTGCCTTAGGATACATGAGAGGTTGTTTCTAACACTTGTAAATGATCTGAATTTAAACAGGTACACAACAACTTATAGATATAATCATACACACAGAGATGCAGCAAAAAAACACTTCATTTCATTAATAGAAAAACACTGAACTATGCTTACAAACAGAATGGAAATAAGATAGCTTGGGCAATTGTAGCTTATCTCTAAGAAGAGATGTGACGGCTACATGCCTCTGAATTGTGTTACAATAAGGCTCAAGGGCCTATTTATTATTAGAAAACATGAGAAAACCCTAAACAACCAAAACCCTAACCCCAGGAGATGTAACACCAAGAGTTTGTGGGCCCCGTTGGGGTTAGTTGGGCAGCCAACTTCCCGGGGTCGTAACTTGGTCATATTATCTCTGTTTGGTGCGTACAATACCTTGTTGGAAAGGTCTTACCGAGTACTACAAGTTTCATTGCAAGCCCATGCCTATGCCGCAAACCCAAAAAAAAACGTCGTTTAGGGGTCAAAACTGCTTTAGAAGTTTAGGACCCAAAAAACTGTTAAAATTAGTAAATGTTGAAATGAACAAGGAAACAGATGAAACTGACTGGGGGGTCTAGGTTGAATAGGCAGGTGACCACCAATATCCACTTGGATCATTCCTCCGCCCTTAAGAAGCAATTGTCCCCATTGTGTGCAGAGCCTCCATGAGGTGACGAAATTTTTGTTGAACCTGGTCCCTGGTGAACCACTTGCCCTAGTGAAGGCATTGGCCTGCTTTGACAACTCGATATAATTGTATCCTCTGTACTCGTTCTTGATCTGTGTGTCCATGATCTGATCAGTTGTGGCATGTTCCATGCAGTTCGGGTTGAGCTTTGTTGGTGTGAGTTGTTCTGCAATGTCAGATGTATCCAACAATGGTGGAAAGTACAGTTGAAGGTGATCTACATTGAACACTAGGAGCAGACCAAGGAACGATGGGATGCTGAGCTCGAAGGCATTGTCACCAATGGCCTTGGTGATGGTGTATGGCCCATATCGGAGTGGACGAAGCTTGCGCTGTGGTCCAGCAAGGCGCTCCTTCTGCAAATATAGCCAGACTTTATCGCCCACCTGGAACTTGTGCGACACTCGATGTTGATCATGGCGCTACTTGTACTTAGCATTGGCTCTGTCCAATATATCACGGACCTGTTGGCGGATGTGTTGAATGCGCTCAATGAAGCTATTAGCCCTTTCAGCTTCAAACTGAACGTGAGCTGAATCTACCTAAGTGGCTGCAAATGGTCTGGTCACATCAATGGAGCATAATGGCTAAAATCCCAACCCTACCTAAAAGGGGTTGTGGCCTGTTGAGCTGTGGAGAGCTCAACACTCCCTCTTAGCGAGGAATGTGCTCTAGTAAATCTCCACCACTAAACATCACACTAATCCTTCCGCACCAGTACCTGTGTTGATGCTTGGCCTGCTGCCTTACATCATCTGTACTGTTACCCATGGCATTGCCACTATCACTGCTACATCTGTACTGCAGTTCCCTCTCAATCTGTTGCATCATGCTGCCCATAGCACTACCACTGCCAACTGTTGCACTGCAACTTCTAACGCTTATCCATTATTGAAATTAATTATTTGCAATCCCCATATGCTCGCTAAAATGAAAAAACCTTGTTATTCCTAAAGCCTTGGTGAGGATGTCTGCCACCTGTTCTCCTGTAGGAGTGTAGCTCAACTGTACTGCTCCTTGTTGGACATAGTCTCTGACAAAGTGACACCTGATATCAATGTGCTTCGACCATTCATGAAATACTGGATTCTCAGAGAGCTTGATGCAACTCTAATTATCACACATGATCCTAGTCGCTTCCATCCTTCTACTGAATAGGTTCACAAGAAATTTTCTAAGCCATATGGCTTCGCATGAAGCTGTGCTAGCGGCCATATATTCTACTTCTATTAAGCTCAGAGCTACGGATTTATGTTTCCTACTTCACCAAGAAGTCATCCCCAATCCAATGTTGAAACAGTACCCAGTGGTACTTTTCCGATCTACCGAACTTCCAGCCCAATCTGTGTCAGTGAACCCACTTAGCCTGATGTCATTGCCTCTGGTGTACAATAGTCCATGCTCGACTATTCCTTGTATATACCTGAGAACATGTTTGGTTGTTGCCCAATGCGCCCTCTTAGGTTCCACCATGAACTGACTAAGGGTGTTGACAGCATAACAAATGTCTGGCCTGGTAATAACCAAATACATCAGGGAGCCTATGAGCTGCCTGTACAACGTGGGATCAACATCTTTGTCTTCTGATGCATCAATTTTATTCCAGTTGGTGATCATTGGAGTAGCCATAGGCCTACAGTCCTGCATCCTGAATCTCTTCAGGATTTATTTAGCATATCTCCCTTGCCCAAGGAAGATCTCACCCTTCTGCTACAAAACTTCCAACCCCAGGAAATAATGCATCTTTCCCAAATCCTTCATGTCGAATTACGTGGCTAGATTCTTCTTGCAACCCTCGATGAGCCTGGATGATCATGTCAAGAAGAGATAATCCACATATAGTACTAGGACTAGAGGCGCATTCTCTACAACTAGATAGTAGAGATTGGGATCTGCATCACTCTTGACGAACCCCATCGTTTGCAAGTAGCCATCAATTCAACCATACCATGCTCTAGGTTCATGTTTAAGCCCATACAAGGCTTTCTTTAATC
This sequence comes from Pinus tabuliformis, assembly GCA_031772625.1. Classification (NCBI taxonomy): domain Eukaryota; kingdom Viridiplantae; phylum Streptophyta; class Pinopsida; order Pinales; family Pinaceae; genus Pinus; species Pinus tabuliformis. The sequence goes on along the minus strand of CM062819.1, from coordinate 1,724,873,570 downwards.
TGCATACATGAGATTTCTTCTCATGTGTCTCAAAGCCTTCTAGTTGTTCAATATATACTTCCTCTTCTATTACCCCATTCAAGAATGGCATCTTGACATCCATCTGATGAATCTCCCACCCCATATGAGCTGCAAGAGATCTCACAGTTCTAATAGATGTATACCTGGCTACTGCAGCGGAGGTCTTTTCGTAATTTATTCCTTCCTTCTGAGCATACCCCTTAGCCACAAACCTGGCTTTGTATTTCTCCACACTGTCGTCTGCAACATATTTGATCTTGTAGATCCATCTTCAACCTACCATTGATCTGTCCTGACACCTAGGCACCACTTCCCAGACATCATTCACCATTATAGAGTTGTATTCCTCCACCATCGCATCCACCCATACTTGATGCAGAATGGCCTCCTGAAAACCAGAGGGATTCCCAACCTGAGTTCGCTCCCTTTTACTGTTCCTGGGTGCACCAATGAAATCTTCTGCATACCGCAGAATCTGTCGGAGTTCCTGACTCGTTGTTCCTCATCTGTCAACGCTTCCTCTTCCTGTGATTCCTCCTGTTCTAAAGGAGAATTTCTGGTACTAGCTTCCGCTAGTTGAAATGGTTTGACCAACAGATCATCTTTTGACTGCTCCTCGGAAGGAATTTCTCGAGATTTTCTGAAACCTCTATCCTCCACGAACTTTACATCTCGTTGAACTACTACCTTCCTGCACCCTAGAAGATATACTCTATATGCCTTAGCATCCTCGCTATATCCCACAAGATATCCTTTCTCTGTAGTTTGTTCTAACTTCTTCCTCTTCTCCTCAGATATACGGCAATATGCCAAACTCCCAAATATCCTAAAATGACTAACTTCAGGTGTCTTCCCAGTGAAGACCTTTTCTAGAGTAATCTTGCCCAATGCCCTATGAGGAGTTCTATTCTAGACATAGAGTGTCGTGCTACATGCTTTTGCCCACAGGAATTTTGGCATATCCTGATCATACAACATAGCCTTAGATGCTTCCACAATAGTCCTGTTCTTCCTTTCTGCTACTCCATTCTGCTCCGGATTGTAGGGAGCTGTCCACTCTCTTTTGATGCCCTCCCTAGCGCAAAAATCAGTGAAGTCCTTGTCAACATACTCTCCACCATTGTCTGAGCGCAACACTTTTATCTTCTTTCCTGTCAGATTCTCCACTAGAGCCTTGAACTCTTTGAATCGACCAAAAACCTCATCTTTGGTTTTCAGCAAGTAGATCCAAGTCTTTCTAGAATGGTCATCGATGAAGGTGACAAAGTATTCAGCACCACTAAGAGCTTTTGTGGACACCAGTCCGCAAATGCCTGAGTGTATCAATCCTAGTACACTCTTGGCCCTATTGTTACTCCTTGGAAACGCTGCTTTGGCATACTTGCCCAGAGCACACCCTCTGCATACATCATCTCATTCAGTACTAAGATCTGGAACTCCTGTTACAGTTTTTTTGGGAATTCTCAGAGCCCCATGGTGCAAATGTCCCATCCTTCTGTGCCATAGTTCATTCAAATCCTTGTCTCAATTACTGCCTATCTGTGCCATTGGTGACTCTAGCTACAACCTATTATTTCTGATTCCGATCCGAACCTTATTTTTCCAACTCGGGTGTTTGATGTATACTTTCTCCTTAATGAAGAAAACGTCATCGCCCTTGTTTTGAAGTTGAGATATGGAAAGTAAGTTCATCCCCAATCCAGGCAGATGCATCACATTGGTAGCTCGAAACCGCTCTCCTGTTTTTGTTTGAAAAACTATAGTACCTTTCCCTACTGGAGTACATTTTGCCTTATTCCCCGTGGTGATTTGAAAATTCATTCTTTCTTCCCGATAATCTAAAAAACATTCTCGAATTCCCATCATATGCCAGGAAGCTCCACTATCTATATACCAAAACTCTGAGGAGGAAGAGCTTGCTACGCAAGCAACTTCTTCTTCCAATCTGGAAGCCAACATAGAATAATCATAATTTCTGTCTCTTGTGCATTCTCCTGAAAATCTGCACGAGTCTCCTTGAGCGGATGCCTCTGCATCATGCTCTTGACCCATAATTGGTTTCCCCTTCCTCGCCAAATCTTTCCTCTGATACCATGTGAAAATTTCTAAACAAAAAATCTATTACTGCAGCAACTGATTTATTTCACCTACTTATTATTCCCAATAAGTTATTTATGAAATCCCTTCAGTAAATATTAAAATAAATTCTACTACAGATATCACACCATTATACAGAAACAAATATATGCACAAGAATCAATCACATCAACACAATTATTTTTGGACAATTGTCCCCAAAAAAGCCCAATGCGGGAAAAACAATGCAGCAAAGAAGGGTTTTATTAATCTTCAGCAACAATCACTTTTACAGAAAAATTTACATTGACACTGGGAGAAAACACCTGAGACTTTTCTCTAAGACTTTCTGACAACCTAGAGAGCTTCCTTTCTCTATTGCGTCATTCTGTGTGGCTCTGCGCAGCTCTGGTCCCTCTCTGCGTCATCCTTGCGTCTCTCTAATCTGCGTCTCCCTCTGCACTCTTCAGAGTCCCTGCGTCACTTCTTCTGAGCTCCTTGACTGTTTCTCATCCCCCCTCTTCCACCAACCTGCAACTCTCCCTCTGAAATTGATCTCCTTCTCTCTGAGAATCAATTTTCCTTGGGATAATGAGTATCCACTGGTGTATTTCCAAATGACCCTCAACTCTTCTCTTATATTTTTCCTGTTGATGAATCAACGACCGAGATTAAGTCTCTAATCAACAGCTAAGATTAAAACAGACTTGATCCTCGTCTCTTACAAGCTTCTCATCCTTATCTTTATTAATACCAATTAATATTTTTATTTTCCTAAGTTTAGACTTAGGAACCCATTAAAAATATTAATTATTTTAATATCTCCTCATCCGAATGGAATTTCTCAAAACGATTTCTAGGTCTTGGAGATCTCATTTGCCTTAGCATCTCCTCCAAATTTCAAGGCTAGAGCACATCCGATGCTACCACAAATCAACACACACATGTGTCCCCGGTGGCATAACAGTGAATCCTAAAGGTGAAAATTTGGAACTTGCTTCCCTTCCAGCAGTGTCAGGTATATGTTGTCGAATTCTGGATCGCTCTTGTAAAGATTCGGCCACCCCGACGTCTCGTGCCCACAGGAGTCGAGCACGGTGATAAGTGCCATGATCGGTGGTCGGCTGAGGCAATCAACGACGTTATTGGTGCTGCCCTTCTTATACTTAATGTTCAAATGGAATTGTTGCAGATAGGTGGACCATTTCTGATGGCGATCGTTCTACAACTTCCCTTGTGTCTGTATGAACTGTAGAGGTCAGTGGTCTATGTGGATGATCGTTTCCTTCCCTGGAATGTAATGCTTCCATTAACAGCAGGCCTGCATAATGGAATACATTTCTTTGTCGTAAGTGGGGTACTTTCGGACTGTCTGAAAGTGTCTCACTGTTGTAAGCCACTGGATGCCCATGCTGAGTAAGAACCACACCAATAGCATAGTCGAAGGCATCTGTCTCAATCTCAAATGTTTGTTGCAGGCCTGGTAATGTGAGCACTAGTGCATAATAGAGGCGATTCTTCAACTAAGAGAACGTTTTTTGCTGGGTTTCCGACCAAAAAAACTTTGCTTTCGCTCCACTCTTGGTGACTTGACTTAAAGGCCAAGTGATATGAAAGAACCCCAACACGAACCTACGGTAGAAATTGGCAAGACCCAAAAAGCTATGGAGCTCTGTTAGAGTGGTTAGGGCTAGCCAATCCCGAATGACTTGTATCTTGGATGGTTCTACATGTACACCCTTCTCATCAATGATGTATCCCAAATATTGAACTTGGGTCAGGCCATAGGTGCATTTCTCCAAGTTAGCACACAGCTTGTGTCATCGCAGGGTTTGAAGGACCTGTCGAATATGGTGGGGTTCTCTTCCCAACTTTGGCTGAAGATCAAGATGTCATCTAAATACACCACCATCAATGCATTGGTGAAGAGTTGCAAGATCTTGTCCATCAGTCTCATGAAGGTTGCAGGGGTGTTCGTCAATCTGAACGGCATGACCAACCATTCGAAAAGGCCCTCCTTGGATTTGAAGGCAGTCTTCCACACATCAGAGGGTTCAATAGGCACCTAGCGATAACCTAACTTCAATTCAATATTGATGAAATATTTGGCCCATTTGAGCTGGTCCAGAAGGTCATCAATCCATGGGATTGGGTACCTATTCCAGACACTGATCTTGTTCAGCACCCGATAGTCAATACAAAACCTCCAAGTTATTGATTTGGGGTAGCATCAAATGTGCTCTAGCCATGAAAATTGGTAGAAAAGCACATGAGATATCCAAGACCCAGAAATGGTTTGGGTAGATTCTAACCGATTTTGGATATATTAAAATAATTAATATTTTTAATGGAGTTCCTAAGTCTAAACTTGGGAAAAATAAAATATTAATGGGTGTTAATATAAAACTAGGTTAGAAGGTTCCAAAAGACATGGATCAAGCCAAACGTAATCTTAGCCGTTGATTAGAGATGTAATCTCGGTCGTTGAAGGACCAACAGGAAAAGTATAAGAGGAGGCTTGAGGGTCAATTGGAGAACACACCAAAGTGATCAACCATTCAATTTACTAGAGCAGGGTTGCTAAGTAAATTCGAATCAGTGATCCGCAGCGAGGGGCAGTGAGTACTGGACAGAGAGGCAGGGATAGTGTCGAGAGACTAGCGCAGAGACAAAGAGGCAGATGCAGAAGCCAGAGCAGGCCACGCAGAGCTCAGCAGAGACAGCGCAGAGGCCAAAGGGTCTGCGTCATCCACGCAGAGGGCAACAGGAGTGACGCAAAGGGTCCCAAGGCTGCACAATGCCTCAGAGGGCTGACGCAGAGGGTTCTGAGGTTGATGTAAGGCCAGGAGGGCTGATGCAGTGCTTTAATGGTGCTGGAGAGGGTTTCGTGGGGCAGGTTTTCTAAATAGCTGCTTCCAAATAGAGAGGTATTACTGCCAGTTATTTTTCTCTGTCAGGTGAGCCAATTTGGCACCTAGTTGTACTCAAGGATATACTACATAGTAATATAACCCTCAGAATTGTTGCACCGATTTTCCCGCATTGGGTTTTTCCAGGGACGAGTTGTCCAAAAATAATAGTCACTTGTATGTTTTCTATTTCTTTCAGTTGTTGAACTATAGATGGTTGACACTCTATTGTGTTTATTTCGATGTTTATGTAGTTAAATAACTTGTTGGTAATTAACAAGTAGGAGGAATAAAACAGAAGAATACAGATAAAATTTCTAACACAAGTCCCATCCTTCTTTTGTACCAATACAATTGGGCTCCCACAAGGTGATGAGCTTGGCCTGATGTGCCCTTTCTACAATAGTTCCTGAATCTGCCTCTTGATCTCATCGTTCTCTAGAATAGAGCGTCGATAGATCGGTCCATTAGGCAACCGCGCGCCCATGGTCAGATCAATGGAGTGCTTGACCTAATAGTGCAGAGGTGCCCCTGTGGGTGAGGCGAAAATATCCCTATACTCCTCCACGACCTTGTCCATCTGTTGTTGCTATGCAGAGGAGCCCTACCTAGAAGCCATGGCCACAGCCTTCTTCTTGCCCTAGGGGTGAATCATAAGGAAAATATATTTCCTGGTCTAGGAAATGATCTTACTACATCGCTTTGTAGTGATCAAAGAGATGGTGGTAGGGGGGCTACCTCCGGTATCCTATACAACTTATTAGCTAAAGTAATAATCACAGAGCGAGGTCTAGACTCATAAACATCATGTTGCTTCCACAAGTATGGTTGTCCTAACAATACATCGCAAACTTCAAGAGGAGAAACATCACATAGTACCTCATCCATGAAAGGCTTGATGTTGTAGGGAAGGCAATGCTACTGGCTGACGCGAAGATCTCGTCTTTGGTGAAGCCACCCGATGGTGTACAGATGTGGATGTGTTGTAGTCTTTAGGTCCAGTCACTTCACGACCTCTGCTGAAATGAGTTTCTTTTGGCTCCGTTGTCAACAATGAACTGCAATGGAGAACCCTTCACCCACATCTGTGAGTGGAAGAGGCATTCCCCCTCCTCTGGATCTTCAGGCTCAATCTTTTGGATCTTGGTGGTGGCCACGATGGCACTGGGCTCCGCATCAATGATTTGCTTCCCTTTGTCAGTTCCATTATCGAGTTCTGATTCAGAGTCAGAACCTGCATCTGATTCAGAAGCTTTCAGCTCGGCCACCAGTGACTGCTTGACTCGACACTAACTTGTATTGTGAGCGGAGCTCTTATGGAACTCATGCCATTTTCCCGTGTCCTTCTTCATCTTCGTGGTGTTGTTCTTTGCTTGCGACTTCGACGGGCTGTCTTGGGTAGCCCCACCTTAGCTTGGTCCTTTGTTCTGTGGTTTGGGTGCGCCTTTTCTTTGCTTTGGATTTGCAAATCCAAGGTCCAACTTCTTCTGTTTAAACTTCTGCTCAATCTTGATAGCGTACCAATACGCTGTGCCGAGTGAGGAAATGTCCAAGAACTCCATCTCTTCCTGGATGTACTTGTGTAGACAACGCAATACTTGAGCACCAAATGCCACTCAGTATCCTTGATACCCAGCTTCGTGCGAAGGGTATGGAAAATATTTGTGAAGTTTGACGCATCTTGGTCCCCTACCTCCCGTAGCGTGGTCCACTTTATGTATTTGTCTTCATAGCTCCCGACAGGGTAATATTGTTCCTTGATGGCGACTCAGAAAGAATTCCCAGTGGGTGCGGCTGAAAACAGCGAGGGTTTACTCTCGTCCTTTTGTTCACAGTAAGTTTCCCACCAGTCCTTGACATGTGGGGCGGCTTTGAGAAGTGAAAAAGTAATCTTTTCCCGATTGGAAAAGTCATGAATTGAAAAATATCCTTCCAACAGATTTAACCATTTATCTACGGCGTTTGCATCTATCAGGCCTTCGAATATGGGAATATCTGACGCAGGTAAAATTAACATCTAACCATAGGCCTGCACTCATTAACAATAGCTCACAACACTAAATTGAAAATGACACAATAGGTATACACATAAACTGAAAATGATTAATCAATAAAACAAAATAATTACAGGAGAACCCATGGCCTATTCATGGCCTCTCATTCTTCACACTCACTTACACACTTCTACATACATACATGCCTCATGGCTTACCTCAATTTATACAAATGGATTAGAACCCAAGGTAGGTTCTAGATCCCTAAACTAACTCCCAAAATATCTCTCATATCCATAAAATCTCTCATCCAATCCATTATCTCTAGATAAAAGCTAACTAATCCATAATCTTCTCAAACCTTCCACAATACTCTCGAATTTTCTCCTATTTACAAGAATTACCATTCTCTCCTAAAAACTATTAGAAAAATAAAATAATTAATTAAATCCTCACTTTATAAACTAACTTCTCTAGTAAATGATTAACCTAGGTTAGATGCATCTGCATCAATATTGAAGTTAACTTGTACCTTAAAAGGAGTGGCGCCTCCAGAGTGGCTGTTGGATAAAGATGCATCGCTTGTGGGTAGTCATCGAAGGATCTAGGCAAAGTTATCCATCATCGCATCACTTTGTCGCTCAAGGGCTTTCTCGAGCAACATTTTGAAAGGATCTTCTGCCCCCTCGTCTTTATTTTCTTCCACCATGGGAGGTCGTCGGGTTTTGCGAGGTTGATCTTACAATGGTTCAACCAGATCAAGCCCTAACTCCTTATACCCTGACCTCGTTGGGGACATGCAAAGAAAAACAGAGAAAGAGCAAATCGCTCCGATACCACTGATCCGAACTTAAATAGGAACGCAACAACTTACAGATATAATCATACACACAAAGATGCAACAGAAAAACACTTCATTTCATTAATAGAAAAATAATGAACTATGATTACAAACAAAATGGAAATAAAATAGCTTGGGCGATGGTAGTTTATCTCTAAGAAGAGATGTGGCAACTACATGCCTCTGAACTGTGTTACAATGAGACTCAAAGGCTTATTTATTATTGGAAAACATGAGAAAACCCTAAATAACCAAAACCCTAACCCCAGGAGATGTAACACCTAGAGCTTGTGGGCCCGTTGGGGTTAGTTGGGCAGTCAACTTCCCGGGGTCGTAACTTGGTCATATTATCTCCGTTTGGCGCATATGTTACCTTGTTGGAAAGGTCTCACTGAGTACTGCAGGTTTCGTCGCAGGTGTATGGGTCTGTCGTAGACCCCGAAAGTTCAGGACCTGAAAAATTGCTAAAAATAGTAAATGCTTAAATGAACAAGGAAACATATGAAACTAACTGAGGGGTCTAGGTGGAATAGGCAGGTGGCCACCAATATCCACCTGGATCAGTAACCCAAACTATTCTTCTAAAGTATTTTAACTTATTATTATTCATCTTTGGAAGTGTTTTCAGCGCTCATAATATTGATTGCAATAGGTTTCATCTTGATTGGGAGACTTTCAAATTTTCAGCCCTTCGAAATTGGACCCCAAAACTAAGTAACAATTTCCTGATCTAAATGAATCTTTCAATACTCGGTCAACTGAAGTGCTAGTCAACTCATTTCGTTCCTATTTCATTGTACTAATATCTCAATAAATAGCCATGAGTTTCTATATCATTTCTAGGCTTGTAAGAGACACCAAAATAAACTTTTGCTTTCTGGTTTCTGCAGATTTCTATTAAATAATAGATTAACAAGTTTATAGCAGGAAGCTAAATCATTATTTCCAGCCCCAAACCAAAGGTATTTTCTCAAGGATTTCATCTTAAGCATTGGTAATGGTGTTTATACTGAATTTTGGTGCATTTCTTATGATCACTCATTTTGTGGATTATCCGAACTCATCTCTCTCCACAGAAACTTGCAATCCAAAAAAGATCACTCATTTCATTAATTGAGTATTTTCCTTCTTGGTACGCATTTTTCTGCAATTAATTATCATACATCAGATTAAATCTATTGTTTCTTCTTAACTCCTAAACTTCATCAATTTAGTGTTTGTAGGCATTGGTCACTTTTAAGCCTTGGTGAAGCTGTGTTGTGTAGGGATACCACCCATGGCATTCTAGGGAGTGTTGCACTAATCGCAACTTTATCGCGATAAAATCGTAAAATCGCGATTTTTTAAATTTTGTGATATAATTGGCCGAAAAAATAAATAAATAAATAAAAATAAAAGATAAAAAATAAAAAAATTGCCCAATTTTTATGAAAAAAATCGCGATTTTTTCGTAAAAATCCAAAAAAATCGCGGAATAAATAATATATATATATATATATATGAGGAGGAGGAGGTGACCCAAGCTACCCCTGTCACCAGTAGAGGACGTGGTCTACCTCCTGTAGCTCCTAGTTCTTCAGCTTCTAGAGCACAGCAGAGTCTACTGCCAACTCCACCAACATCTATATCTAGAGGGGCAAAGGAAATCAATAGTATTAGACTTCAGTTATTTGGTTCATTTCAATGTATATGACATTATGACTCATGATATGAGATACATTATTATATTTTTTGTTGATATTTTGAGGCTGAGTTGGGAGTCATGAGTCAGGACTTACTATTCAGGACATGATTCATTGTTATGTGTGATGTGGCACTAGAATCATATTAAACATCTTATATATTAGTTCTTTTATCATATTTATGTGTCAATGTATTTATTTTATGTTGTAGATGCTTTAGATATTAAAAAAAATTGAAAAAAAATGAATATTTTTGTATGTTATAATTTTTCCCGAGTTTTACTGATTTTTTCTTGATTTTTACGATTTTTTCCAATTTTTTCCCCGCGCCGATTTAATCCCGATAACGATTAGTGCAACATTGATTCTAGGAGTTAGCCAAAAGTGAGAAGAGATTTCGCTGAGGTGACAATGGGTGAATCTCCTATGTGATTGCTATTTGGCATCTTGTCCCTACCTTGCCAAGCTTGCTAATTTGATCAGTAACAATATACATGCTTCATGGACATGCTTAACATGGAGCTTGCCATGTGTCACCTTAGATTTGAAGCACTTCACATGTGGACCTACCTAGTGATTAGTTAGATTGCTTGAGATAATTTTTTATGTACCTTGTCCAGTTTACTATTATTGGCCTCTCTCACCTATTTTATATAAAGAGAGGAGAGAGTCTTCAATTCCATTCATATTCATTGATCATCTTGATCATCATGTCTTAAAGATGTGAGAGCTAAAGCAAACTTGTCTCTTTCAGTGTACTCCTTAATTATACTTTTCACACTTGTATAGTGCACTATGGGGTCTCGTGTTGTATAATGCACTATGGGTTCTCGTGTTGATGCAAGCAAAGAATTAGGGTTAGGCTTTGCCATATCTAGATAAGGGAAGCTCGCGTTTGGGAGAGGACCTAGAGGAGAAAAAGGCAGCACTTGCTGTTGTGGTTCTTGTGAGAAAAGAAGACTAGAGTTTTGTGGTGTGGGAAATTGACCACTTGAAATGCTTGACGTGAATATAGTGGAAGACTATTTTGGTTTCTCTTGTGCACCTCTATGGTGTAAGTGTAATATCTAAAGACAACTGTCAGTGTGTATGCTTGCTAGTTGTGGATCTTTAGTGGAGCAACCAGCTTTGGTTGGGAGTGATTCCTACATAGGAGTTAGTGGCTAGGATTTGTTATTTATGGTGAATGCCTTAGGTAGGGTTTGAAGAGGCTTCTACTAGTTTGTATTATACTGTTAGTATGTACTTAAAACTTCTTAGTATGTACTTACAACTTCATCTAATGTATATATGACAAGTTCCTTGCTGTCCAAACTTTGTGTACTTGCAGATCTGATTTTTATGTTCTCATGATAATTGAGTAGTTTCTAGTGTCAGTTATGCCTGCTGATTTGACATAAGCTATAACATAGAGCAGATTTTATTAGGTGATTTTACAAAAATATAGAAGCTAAGTCGGAAAATTTGTGGCTGTAATAAATTTGTTGTAGTATGTTATTTTCAGATCTAATTTATGTTGGGAAATGTGCCCAGAAAGCTGGAAACATTGTTCCCTTAAATTGCATTTATTTGGTGTTTATTTTCTTCCATTGGTTGATATATTTTGTTGAAGAGAAATGAAATATGTGTGGCTGTAATTTAGTTCAGATTCATCTTTAATGCTGAAAATCCACAGGAAATATCTGTGAAACCTCAAGATTGACGTGGAATTTCTGAATTTGCATCAAAAGCCATTTCTGGGAAATCCCAGCACAATGTCTCCATGGAAATAAAAACTGCTACACATAAGCAAATACCTCTAAATGTAGGAATTTAGAAAATTTATTGGTCTTTTAGATGGACTGTGACCATACAGAAATATAGCCATTTAATTTCAGTAGACTTTACTTCATCTGCCTTGTTTCTTTATTATCTTGAAGGAAGCCGAGTGCTTAGCAGTTTAACATAGGCGTGAAATACAGAAATTAAGACAATAGCATGCATGAATCCTTTTAAGAGTCTAAACATCAAATAAAATAACCTAGGGCATATGTTCATATCTCACCTTGGACTATCTGGGGGTTCATCCAAGAAATCTAGCATAAGTCTCTGGCTTACATTTTTGCCCTTGTACTCTTTTCCAGCATCATTCAGTCCATAATCATGGTCATCCCACGTTCCTATAACCTGTGAAGTTCATATATTACATTGTATAAACCTAACAAGAAATGCTCCTCTCATTGTACCGAAGTCTATATATAGAGAAAGAGGAAACTAAAGTAGTGCTGAAGTTAACTTGGAGGTTCCTTATTTGATCCTTAGTTATGAACTACAAATGATACATGTAGTATATTAAATCGATCAGGTAGTGGAACTCTGAGAAGCATACCATAAAGAATATCGAGCAATACAAAAGTAAAATTAAAGCGGAAAGGAGTAAAATATATTTATGGAGGGTTTGAGAAATTTGCCAGTTTATCCAGTAAAGTTGGAAAATGATACAACCACTGAGGCTTAAATTGTTAATGAGAAATTTACCAATTCTTCAAGTAATAACGTACTAAGAAGTAGTCAATTTGATTGCCAAGAGAAGCATAGGAACAATCTTTTTATTTCTTTTTTAAGGAAAACCTTGCAGGATCCCCTCCTCCTTCACAGAGTATCTAGATGGAAGGCAGCCCAACTGCTATCCACAATAATGGCCAGTAACCCCAATGGATTCTACTGGATTTGAACCTGTGATCTAAGGCCTCCCTGATGGCAACATGTCTTGGGCAGATGATTCAACTGATTGAGCTAACTCTTGGGGCTTAAGAACAATCTTATATGTTAAAACATACCTCTCATCAGGAAACATAGTTTACCACCATTAAGATAAATATATCAAATTTTCCTCTTCAAATTACATTTTGAATCTGAGTTTTAGTATGACTATATACCTGACCTCATGATTATCATGACACTCAGTAGTTGTAGTATTTTTATTATAAAGGTTTTGACAAAACATCACTAATATCTATGAACGCGTTGTTTTCTGTGTTGATGAAGGTAACTCCCCCCGCATTGTTTTAATTTATATCTACTATCTCCATAAGAAGTTATTAGATGCTGAACTAGGGACCTATGTAATTGCTAATTCAGTTGAAATTCGGTATTCTATAAGAGAGATCAGTTTTCAAAGGTCCTGTTACCCCTCATTTCAGCGGAGATACCTATAGCCATTTTTCCTTTTAGGAAACACATTGTAAGCCCAAATAATGCAAGTCAAAGCGTTTTAGGCCATGTGATGTTATGTATTATGGTATTCTAGGCCTATTATGGTCAGATATGTTGAAATTTCTAAGTCTATCCGTTAGAAATTTAATCTATATTCTTCTGGTTTATTTCTTCTACTTGTTAATTCTGAACAAGTTTATTTAAAACATATAAATAACGAAATAAACACAATACAGTCACAACATCTACAGATCAACAGCTGAAATAAAACAAACACACAAGTGACACCATTATTTTTTGGACAACTCATCCCCGGAAAAACCCAATGCGGGAAAACCAACGCAGCAATTCTGAGGGTTTCTTATTATGTAGTATTTCCTTGAGTACAACTGGGTGCCAAACAGACTCACCCGACAAAGAAAAACAACTGGTAGTAATACCTCTCTATTCGAAAACAGGTGTTCAGAAAACCTGTCCCACGAAACCCTCTACAGCAACTCTCAAGCACTACACTGGCCCTTCTGGCCTCTGCATTAGCCTCAAACCCCTCTACGTCAACCCTCTAAGGCACTGCGTAGCCATTGGGACCCTCTGCATCACTCCTGCTGCCCTCTGCGTGGATGACGCAGTCCCTTTGGCCTCCGCGCTGTCTCTGTTGGGCTCTGTGTTGCCTACTCTGGCTTCTGCATCTGCCGCTCTACTTCTGCACTGGTCTCTCGCCACTATCCCTGCCTCTCTGTCCAGTACTCACTACCCCTCGTTGTTGATCACTCATTCGACTTTACTTAGCAAACCCCGCTCTAGTATATCGAATGATTGATCACTCTGGTGTGTTCTCCAACTGACCCTCAAGCCTCTACTTATACTTTTCTCGTTGGTCTTTCAACGACTGAGATTAAATCTCTAATCAACGACTAAGATTAGATTTGACTTGATCCATGACTTTTGGAACCTTCTAACCCAATTTTATATTAATACCCATTAATATTTTATTTTTCCTAAGTTTAGACTTAGGAAGTCCATTAAAAATATTAATTATTTTAATATCTCCCAAACCAGGTAAAATCTGTCCAAACAATTTATGGGTCTTGGAGATTTCATGTGCTTTAGCCTCTCCACCAATTTTCATGGCTAGAGCACATCCGATGCTACCCCAAATCAGCACTCCCTCTTAGCGAGGATTGAGCTCTAGTAATACTCCACACTGAGCATTACTCTGACTATATGGCACCGATACTTGTGTTGATGCTAGGCCTACCCGCCCAACATCCTCTACACTGCTACATCCTGTATTGTTTCCCATAGCCTTGCCACTGCCACTGTTGCATCCATACGGCAGCTCCCTCTGCATCCGTGCTGCTGCTGGTCCATCCTCCCAACACTGCATCTACAATGCATCCCCTCTCATAATGTTGCATCATGCTACTGCACTGCAACTCAGTCACTGAGAAGTAAGTAACTGATCCACCCAACTTCTGACATCCCTGTCAGGCTAGAAACACTCCTGATGTTGAAGCTCTCTCTACCGCTAACAAGTGCTCCCTCTACTGACCTCTACGTTGTTGCAACAACTCCTTGCATCTCGCACCATTGCACACTTCTCTGTGCCATCCTGCACTGGTGCAACACTCCCGTGCCTCTCGCACTATTGCAGCCTGCTAGCCTCGCACTGCCAGAGGACTGCTACACTGTAGCACTCTCTGTCGCTTCATCGGCATCCGTCTCTACCGACATCCGCTAGTCCTGCTACTCCTCTTTAGAGCTCCCGTAGCAAGGTATAATCCAAGAGGTTGGGTAACTCAAGGGTCCTCCTCATCGCCTGTAGTCTTCCTAACTATAGCTCGATGTCTCCCCACTTCTTCTCTAGTGGCACATGAGCACTCATGGCACAATCGTCATCCTCCTCGACTTCTTTCTCCGCCTTCGCTGGTGCTGCCTTAGAGTCAGAAGCCTCTCCCTTACTCTTCTTCCTCGGACACTGGTTCACATAGTGACCCAGTTCCCCACAATGGAAGCACTTGACCTTGGAGAGGTCCTTCTTCCTCTTCTCCTGCTTTCCCGCAGATGCCAGAGTCGCATCCTCTTCCTCTTCCTTCTTGGTATGGACTCCTTTGTTGTTACTTCTCGTCTTGCTTAGTCGTCTTATCTCCTCTTAGCGAAGAGCCGCCCACAATTCTTCCCAATCTGGAAGACTCACCATGTCCAGTATGCTATGGACAAATGTCTGCCACTCCTCGGAGACTACGTTAAGTGCAGTGCTCACCATCAACTCCTGATCCGACATGGCTCCTATGGAAGTCAATTGGTCCTGGATCTCCTTCAAACGACCAAGGAAGTGATCTAACTGCTCCCCCTTCTGCATCTGGTGTGACCTTAGCTGATTCTCTAGTAACATCTTCCTCTGCACAGAAGTATGCTGGTACAATGTCTTCAAGGTGTCCCACATCTCCTTTGCCATTTCCTTCTCAGCAATATGTTGGACCACATGATCCTTGACCCCATCAAAGATGATGCACTTTGGCTTGGCCAATGCCTCCTCGTACCTTTCATTAGCTATGGGGTCAACTGGGATAGCCATTACTCTCAAGGCGAAACCCTTGATGCGATGTTTGTCTAGAATGGACAGGATCCTAGCTTTCCAAACCACAAAGTTGGATGCTCCGTCCAGCCTATCCCAATCCCTCAACCCATTCACAGCCATCTCTCTGCTCTTCTCTGTCGACTCCTCCGAGTCTCTACACTTTCTGCCTGGAAGTTCTCATTTAGACTCTTGCTAAGTCTCTCTACTTCCCATCTGGAAGCTCTCAGTTCGACTCCTCCGATTCTCTCTACTTCCTCTCTGGAAGTTCTCTTCTGAACTCCCTATGAGTCCCGATTTCCCCCCTAGAAATCCTTCTGCCAACCGTCAAGTTGCCCCTCTCCGACCGTCTGTGCAACTGCAACACTGATTCGGATTCCTTGGCTAGAAATCCACCTCGGCAGCAACTCCCTCTACCTTGGTTTTGCCCTGTTAGGTACTATTCTGCCCATAGTTCCCCACCAAATTCACTCCTGCAAATTGCCCATAGTTTCCTATGCCCTAGCAACTGAAGGATTGAGCCTCTAGGTTCTCCGCAATCCCAGCAACGGCTGAATTTGCACCTCCTAGCCATAGCGTCGATCCTTCCTGGCTGAGAAAGATGATCGGGCACTGCATAGGTCAGATCTACCCCTCTCTGCCTCTGTGCTGATCCTCCTCCTGGATCAAACTGAGGATGCAAACCCTCTGTGTCAACCCTTCTCTGTTGCTTTCTACTAGGAACAACTTTTGTCACTCGAGACAGTTGTTTTCGCTGCAAATGCTCTGCTTCAGCTAGTGCCTTCAACTTTCCTGTGATCTGTAACCACCCTCTGAGATACCATGTTGAAATTTCTAAGTCTATCCGTTAGAAATTTAATCTATATTCTTCTAGTTTATTTCTTCTACTTGTTAATTCTAAACAAGTTTGTTTAAAACATATAAATAACGAAATAAACACAATATAGTCACAACATCTACAGATCTATGTCACACGGTTCGAGTTCGAATTCGAGTTCGACAGCGATTAAGTTCGATTCGAATTCGAATTTTCTGATCAGGTTCGAATGAGGTTCGGCATTAGGTTCGACTACACATTTTTTCAATATATATATATTTATATATATATCTATATATGACAAAATAATAGAAAATTCAAAATCGATCCATAAACACATGAATACAAATATGTCTGCGTTTTTGTTGGCAATGGCATATTAAGATTCGAATTTAAATAAATGATAAAATAGTGAAATTCAAATATAAATAAAAATGGGTGAATCATACCACTGCTCAGTGCTATGTTTATTACCAGACTTTTCAGTATTTATATCAGACCTTTAATTAGTTTAGCAGTCCTCCAAATTTTAATAAAATGCCAAACAATGTACTAAGTTAAAGTTTGAACAATGGGTGAATCATACCACTGCTCAGTGCTATGTTTATTACCAGACTTTTCAGTATTTATATCAGACCTTTAATTAGTTTAGCAGTCCTCCAAATTTTAATAAAATGCCAAACAATGTACTAAGTTAAAGTTTGAACAATGCAAATAACCTTCCAATTATATAAGATGACGACTGATTAGTTTTTAGGCCACTGTTAGATGTATTATGACACTGTACAATGGCTACCAACCGGATGCATTTACATATGATATAATGATTAATTATGCTTGCAAGACAAGGAAGCTTGGAGGCGCACTTTAGTTCTTGGATAAAATGAAAGAAAAAGGGATTAAGCCTTTGTATGGTACTTATGCTCATCTCCTTAAGGGAATCCTCTTCGACAAAGATTTTGAGGAAGCATATTCATTCCTGATTCAACAGAGTGGAACGGATCCCAATTTGGATTCAGTAAACTATGAGTATTTGATCAGGATTTGTCACAAAGTAGGCCTAGAGGAAGAAGCACGCCATCTTTTCACAGAGATGAAAGCTAAGGGTTTGGAACTTCTAGATGACAAATTGTACACACAATTTTACATGAGAACAATGAGCCAAAATCGATTTGAAAACAATTTAGTACAAGTGTTGATTTTCCATTTAATATGGATATCCATCATTGCTATACCAATAGATTCAACTGAGTTTACTGTAGGAATGTCACATCATTTCAGGTATGCACCAAAGGCGTTTCTTAGTAAGATAATTTTGTAGCATTCACTGCACATCGAATGCGGGAGTCATGATGGCTTTTGGCCTGATGGTAAATTTCATAGGAACTTCAAAAAAGATAGTTCCTCGATTTCAGCTGTAGTGCATGAATGTTCATAGGTAAAAATCGATCCATTATTCAAAAAAATCTGAGCATGCAGATGCAGATGTTCGATAAAACTGCCAAAAAAACCATCGAACCTAAAAAAAACCGTTGAAATTCGCGTTAAAATACGTACAGGTTCGATTTTTCAGGTTCGAATTTTAAGGTTCGATTAGGTTCGAATTCGTTCAGGTTCGCCGTTCAAGTTCTACTTTCAGGTTCGGTGAACCTGAACGAATTTCAAATTTTTTTCAGGTTCGCCGAATTTCGAACCTGAACCTTCAGGTTCGTCGAACCCTGTGACATAGCTACAGATCAATAGCTGAAAGAAAACAAACACACAATTGACACCGTTATTTTTTGGACAACTCATTCCCGAAAAAACCCAATGCAGGAAAACCGGTGCAACAATTCTGAGGGTTTATTATTATGCAGTATTTCGTTGAGTACAACTCGGTGCCAAATTGGCTCACCCGACAGAGAAAAACAATCGGTAGTAATACCTCTCTATTCGGAAACAGGTATTCAAAAAACCTGTCCCACGAAACCTTCTCCAGAAACTTTGAAGCACTGCGCTGGCCCTTCTAGCCTTTACGTCAGCCTCAAACCCCTCTACGTCAGCCCTCTAAGGCACTGTGCAGCCTCTGGGACCCTCTGCGTCACTCTTGTTGCCCTCTGCGTGGATGATGCAGTTCCTCTGGCCTCTGCCCTGTCTCTGTTGGGCTCTGCGTCTGCCTCTCTGCTTTTGCTCTGGTCTCTCGGCACTATCTCTGCCTCTCTGTCCAGTATTCACTGCCCCTCGTTGCTGATCACTGATTCGATTTTACTTAGCAAACCCCGCTCTAGTAAATGACTGATCACTCTGGTGTGTTCTCCAACTGACCCTCAAGCCTCTTCTTATACTTTTCTCGTTGGTCCTTCAACGACCGAGATTAAATCTCTAATCAACGGCTAAGATTAGATTTGGCTTGATCCATGACTTTTGGAACCTTCTAACCCAGTTTTATATTAATACCCATTAATATTTTATTTTTCCTAAGTTTAGACTTAGGAACTCCATTAAAAATATTAATTATTTTAATATCTCCCAAACCAGGTACAATCTGTCCAAACCATTTCTGGGTCTTGGAGATCTCATGTGCTTTAGCCTCTCCACCAATTTTCATGGCTAGAGCACATCCAATGCTACCCCAAATCAACAAGCTATATCTGGTCATTTTAAACCCCACTCTTAGGTCCTTTCACCCTGTCTAGGATTGGAGGGCATAGGATGGACCTACTTGGAAACATGGTTTAGAGGAGCCATTGGTTTTGTAAGGGTAATTGGACAATGTATGCCCAATCTAGTCCATGTCTTGAGCACATCTATGTCCACCCACATGGTCATGTGCCATAGAGTCTATATGCATTCTCTAGCTTTGGTATGTTATTCATTTTCAGCTTTCAACATGGAAGTCTCACAATTCACAGCATTTCATGTTTCCTAAGGCAGTTCACAGATCCTAATGTAGAGGATCCCAAGAGTCAAAAGTCAAGAAAGGCTCAAATTGCTTAAGCATAATGTGTACTTTCCATGCCACGTGAAAATATGAAGGCATCAAGGAGATTATTCCCAATCAAACGTGGTTGTTCCCTCTTTTGAGGCACGTGGGCTTAGTTGGGCATATTGAGGTCTACACTTGGTGGAATGGGGCATGTCTTACGTCCAAATTCATCTAAAAAGTTATTCCAAGCAAACCCAGGTTCTCAAATTCCCAAATCGTGAAAGGTATTGGAGATCTAGCGTTTGGCTCATTAAATTGAAAAAATGACCCACAAGTATGAGCTCTATTGGGCTATTGTAAGGGTCAAATCTAGCAGTTGGGATAAGCCAAGGTTGAAAAAGAGCGGTTACTCAAAAAGGTTAAGTTTCTAAGAAAAAGGGAGGAAAATCATTGCAAGAAAATGCAAATGGACCAAGTCAACTCGTTTTACTAGTTGTTTGTCTCCTCCAAGTGAACATTGAATGTGTAGAGGACAACCAAGTGGAGCGTTGGACCCTGTGTGGATATAATCTAGCCATTAGAAGGTGGAACAACTTCTCTTCCAAGCAATGGAGCCTCTCTTCAAGTAAAATTGGCCTCCAATGTTTGACATCACTTTATTTATTGGGGTTTTTATGACCCACTTTTTAACTTGGAAAGTCATTCCCATGCTTCATGGAAGACCCTTGATTTTTGGTATGGGCATGGGCCTTTATTTAAGGCATATTTTAAAGGATCACAGGCATTATTTTAGGTTTTATTGGAATTGTTTTGAAGGTTCCGCCCACTTTGTGTGAAAATTTGGATGCCCAAATTTCCACTGCAACAACTGATTATGCTTCTTCTATTTGTTAATTACTGAACAAAATTATTTATTATTTCCTATAGTAAACACCGAAACTAATACACTACAACCTTCACCATTTAAATAAAATGTGGAAACAAGAAACTGAACAAGAAAGAAATAATACACCATATCTACATAGTTATTTTTGGACAAACGTCCCCGGAAAAAACCAATGTGGGAATACTCGTGCAGTAGCTGAGGGTTTTATTATTATGCAATAGTTTACTGAATATAATATCTGGATGCCCTCCTGGCTATGAAACCGGATTCGTCCAAACCCCTGGACGAATCCCGAATCGGACACGATTCTGTCCTGACACGTGTCATGTTTCAATGACTCGTCATGTCATATCCGAGTACGTCGTGTCATGAGCGTGTCAAAAAAATGAAGAACGTGTCACGATTTTGGAATCGAATCCTGGTTTCAGATTCGTTTTTCGGGCTGCTGGTAGGTTTAAGTTCGCTGTTGTCATTCCCATTTGACCGCATTTGCAACCTTAACATCGATTTGGAGCGAGTAACAGCGATTTGGAGCGATTTGGAGCGGCGGACCGCATTGCAATTTGCAGGTTTAAGGTTAGTTTGCTGAGCTGTTAAAACTTAATATGTATCACGCCTTATCAGTGATCAGTTTGCATAAATTGCGTGACACAAAACCCTTGAACCACTGTAATGTTGGGTATATAGAACCAGTCACCACAACGTATGGAGCAACGCCATATAATCTGAGCCACTGAAATCTAACAATGCTCCAGTCGTTAAGAACGAGCCTTTGAAATCATGAACGAGTCGCCAGTGTTATATTATCACTGTGCGATCCATTTCTGTGTGAGCTATAGATAGATGCGGGCCACCATGATACATATATGAACCATAGTTAAATTAATAAATAGACAGAACAAAGGTATACGCCACGGCCCACTGTGTTTTATAATAAAGGTTACATATGTAATATTTCAGAGCTGCAATGACAAGAACTGAGTCTGTGCATCTTGTTTATTACCTTGATGATGGAATGAGTGAGCAGAAGCGTGTGTAATAAGAGTGTTGGGTTTGGATATTTTTATAAACGGAGTATGGTATTCACTATTCAGTTGGCAGAATGGACACACTTGGCTTTGTCTGAAATATGTATCTCATGGCCACAGCTTTAAAGTAGAAAATGCTTGCGTAATGTTCAACTTACGGCTATCGATATATACAAAAACATCATAATTTAGTTCTGCAGTGAAGATCCATGTTAGAACAGGCCATTAACCTATAAATCAGAGTCAAGAATGAGTTCGTTGTACATTTCTGGGCATAGTTTAGCCTCCATAATGTGATTGAAATGCTAAACGGAGTAAGTGTGGGGTCATCCTCTGCGTATTATTGAATTCTGGGCCGGGTTTCTCCACATTGGCATGAGTTGGAAAGAGCTGAAGTCTTCCTCTTAGTGGCTGTGCGTATAGCTGATAAAGATAGCCCATTGTGCATAGGCCTAGAGTACTCAGAAGTGCCACAAATTCAACATATTTAGGGCTGCTGAGAACACTGTCTTTTATAACACTCAGACCTTGGCCTGTCCTGGCAGTGTAGAAGTTTAGAACACTGTCTTTAATTTTTTATACAACAACATAGAATACATTATACAGCCAGTTGGCAGTGAGCCACTGCTAGCCTATAAAATGAACTTGATTCTTGTTCATTTCTTTTGCTGTTTGCATTTTAAAAATTTTACAGCAGTTTGACTGTTTGTTCATTTTTTTTACAAGTTGAGGTAACATGGCTCAATCAACGGCAGGGGCAGCAAGGAAGGGCAAGAATGTCATGGGTAGAGATGCTCTTCCTCCCCCAATATCATCAGAGTCTGCTGCAAGTAATCTTGAGGGAAGAGGAGTTAAAGACAATGAAAAATATCCATTGTGGAAATATGTCGCAAGAGAGGATGGTTCAAACAGCAAGGGAAAGGGAGGAGGCAATGTGCAATGGAAATGCAGCTTTTGTAACCTTTCTTTCACAAGCACATATCACCGTGTGAGAGCACATTTGTTGGCTATACCTGGTAAGGGGATTGGAGCTTGTAAAGATATTCCTTCACAAAAGAGAAAAGAATTGGAAAAGGAGGCCCATGTTGGTATGGAACATGTGGCACTGGCTTCAAAATCAAAAGCACCCAAGGGCAAGAATGAAGACCCCCTTCCATTTTTGAGGAAAGCCACCACCAAATTTCCATTTGAGAGTTCTACTTCTACTAGGGGACAAGCATTAAAAAGAAGATCACTTGGTCCAATGGACAGGATTTTCCAAAAAGAGAGACGGGACGAGCTTGATCTCACCATTGCCTTCTTCTTCTATCAAAACTTCATATCATTTAATGTTGCACGTTCACCTTTATTTGTTGAGATGTGCCGAGCTCTAACTCAAGGGGCTCCAGCAGGGTATGTGCCTCCTGGGTCAGAGAAGCTGAGAACCACATTGTTGACGAAGGCAAAAAAAGAGGTGCAAAAAATGCTCGAGCCTATTAAGGCATCATGGCCAACATCTGGGGTTAGCATTGTTTCTGATGGATGGACAGATCCAGCACGACACCCAATCATCAACTTCATGGTGTCTTCCTTGAATGGTCCAGTTTTCCTGAAAGCAGTGGATACACTTGGCGAATACAAGGATGCACAATTTATGGGTGAGTTATTTATTAGAGTTGTTGAAGAGGTAGGCGTTGATTCTTGTGTGCAAATCATTACAGATAATGCACCTGTTTGCAAGGCGGCTGGCATGATTGTGGAAGCTAAATATCCACAAGTGTTTTGGACACCTTGCATTGTCCATTCATTGAACTTAGCACTGAAATCCATTACTTCTGATGTGCTTTGGATTGGAAGCATTATTGAGGATGCAAGACATATCCGTAACTTTGTGCAAAATCATACAAATGCCCTCACTATCTACAAGGAGTACAGTAATCTATCATTGTTGAAGATTGCTGATACACGGTTTGCATCTTCATTCATGATGTTGAAGAGGTTGAGGGAGGTCAAGACTGCTCTTGGGTCCATGGTTATTTCTCAGTTTTGGTCTTTTTGGAGAAAGACAGATCAGGCAGCCTCTAAAAGAGTGAAGGACACGGTACTAGATGATGCTTGGTGGGAGAGGGTAGATCTAATTATTCGGATCATGGACCCTATCATCTCTTTGCTTCGAGTTGCAGATACAGACAAACCCATCCTAGGAGAGGTTTATGAGGGATGGGATTCCATGATTGAGTCTGTGAGGAGCATTATTCTACAGAGTGAGTGCCCCTCGTATGAGACATCACCAGAGGCCTTCTGCGATACCATACATGATATTCTTGTCCGCAGATGGGACAAGAATTGTACACCTTTACATTGTTTGGCTCACTCATTGAACCCCAAATACTACAGCCATGAGTGGCTGAATGGTGGACCTTCCCGCAGATTCCCTCCTCACATGGATGGTGAAATCTCACAGGGGAGGAAAGAGGCATTGAAGCGGATTTATCATGATAGTGCATTGCTTGCTGAGGTGGAGGATGCCTTTGCAGAGTTTTCCACTGGCAGTGGTCGGTTTGGAGGCTATGATGTGATTAAAGACAGGGGGCTTAAGAAGCCCTACTCTTGGTGGGCAAATCATGGGGCAACAAGCCCTCCTCTTCAGCAGTTAGCCATGAGGCTCCTCTCTCAGGTGACTTCATCCTCTTGTTGCGAGAGGAATTGGAGCACATATGGGAATTTGCATACTGTGAAGAAGAACAGGCTTGAGCAGTCCAGGGCAGAGACAATGGTGTATGTGCACACCAACCTTCGTCTTATTTACAAGCAGAGGGAAGAGTGGTTGAGGGGAAAGACAAAGATGTGGGATGTCTTTCCTGAAGATATGGGTCTGGACACCACTGTTGAGTTGGCATTGGCCAACATGGATCTCGGTGATCCAGTGCTAGACCCTATTAGTTTTGATGACTCAACCTCCATACCAGCAGATGCAGAGGCGACTATGGATACAGGGGAGGAGGAGGATGCAGAGGAGAGCAGTGGGGACCATGATGATGGGGACAGTGATGCTGATTCTGATGCTGATTGATGCCTTGAGGCTTGTATACCTATAGTTGTTTTATATTTTCTATTTGTATTTGCCATTGGCATTGCACCAACACTACCTATGTAACAGATTTTGATTTGATGACTTAATGAGAAAACTACAGTTGTCAGTGTGTTTATCTTACTATCTTCTAGTTGTAAGTTGTCTTTCAGTTATGAATTATGAATCATGATTTAAATTTTTAATAGATTTATGATTTTATCATTTATCATTTATGTGACCAGTACCACTGACATTTATTTGAATTTTGTATGTACTATGCATGCTAATAGCTATAGATGAAGATCTATGTTTGAAATCAATAAATTTGTATCATTAATTAAAATTTGTGTAAGAAATATGCTAATAACTAATTTTTAAGATATATATATATATATATATATATATATATATATATATATATATATATATATATATATATATATATATATATATATATATATATATATATTTTAAATATATATATATATATATTTTTAATAAAATAATATATAACGTGTCCTAACGTGTCTTGTTCCGGGGGTCAGCGTGTCCCGAATCCGACACCACGAATCCCGAATCCTACGTGTCCCGAATCCCCGTGTCAGGTGACTTAGCCTCCTGGCTATCTAGTACAAAAAATATCACTTACAGAGAGATAAGTGAGATTACCTCACACTATCACTTGAGATCTGACTGATCTAGCCAAAGAATGAATGGCCCCTGGTTGCCTCTGCACAGTGACTGCATCAGCCTAGCATCACAACCTCTAGGGATTGGGTCACTCCTTCTATTGATCGATTTGTTGCCCAGGAACTTCGATTTTCACCTCCCGGTCTCACACCCTGGATTCTGGCCTTTGAAACCAATTCCTCCAACAAATTTTGGATCTCCTCAAGGCTCTGCACCACCTCTGCGTTAGGCTACACTGCCTCTGCGTGGCCCTGCATCAGCCTCTTCTAGCTCTACGATGGTCTTCCAAATCTCTCTCTTCCTCTTCTGCTTATTATTCCCGGATCAGGAGAAATCTCCAACTGGAACTATCCCTGCCCCTCATTGCAAAATCTCACTTCGAATTCTCAATGGCAGCTACTCTGCTTCAAAAATTCGATCTTCTGAACTCTAAACTCAATGTGTCTTCCAAATGCCTATCAAGCCTCCTCTTATAATCCTCCAATTGAGAACCAACGGCCCAGAGTAGATTCTAATCAATGGATCATATCATTTTGGCTTAATCCTCGTCTTCTTCTAGAAGTTTCACCCACAGTTAGATTAATACCTTTTAATTATTCTAATTTCCTAAGTTTAGACTTAGGCACCCATTAAAAATAATTAATTATTTTAATAAAACTGTCTCTAGGTGGAATTTCCCAAAACGATTTCTGGGTATTGGAGAATGCATGTGTCTAAGCCTCCAGGAAAATTTTGAGACTTAGATCACATCTGATGCTACCAAAAATCAACACTTTGGAGGATTTTATTACCTCTCTTATGAGGGTTTCAAGCAATGTGAAGTTAAATTATTGTAATGACTTATTCCCCATGTTGTGGAAGTCAAATTATTATTTTGGGGAGAGTGTTTCAAACTAGCAAATATAACCCCCTTTAATGATGGGCAGTTTATCATTTCATTGAATTTTGGATGTTCTTTAAGAATTCCTTTTACTTCGATAGGCATGATATGCATGGACACTCTAAGGGACAAGTGGCTATGTAAGAGGGGAGAGAACTCAAGCTATATTTGACTTTTGATAGCTTTACATCCCTTGACATTTTGCATTTTAACATTTGTCTTATGCTTTTTCTTTTCTTATAGCTACATCAACCTCAGGTATTTGCAACCTCTTCTTCTCATAGGACACGACCAACAGGGAACCAATATGAGCGACTGACAACAACCAATCGAAAAATGGGATAACAAAATGAGGGGAATGATGACAAGTGCTAAGTATGAATAACATGGAATGCCACCACCATCAAAGCCTCCTATTTGTGTTGTGTTGACCATTGAAATACACTTTAAGACTCCATGCCCAAGGATATGTCAAAGGATTCCTGCACCTACAGAGTTCCATATATCATCAGGGCTTCTAAGACCCTTCTTCTCTCTCTTCTTCTTCATTGTACTCAAATTTTGTAGCCCTACGGAGATATTGTAAAGTGATGATAGCATGATGAAATAAGGTCATGTAACAGGCCTAGGTAGATTAGGAATTTTCTATCAAGTGAGTTCACTCTAGGGAGTTTTTTTTACTTAATTAATTATTTGAGTTTTTCAGCACTTAATAAATAATTGAGTTTTTTTCTCTCAGTTATAACCCCAAAGCTGGAGTATGGCCTGATAGTAAGGCCATAAGTGAGTCCTAGTCTCTAGAGTCAATGTATATTACCATGTTAGATAACTCGTAAAACTTCGTAGAATTTGATTAGGTCTACATATCATTTTTTAGATTATTAAAATTTCCCGCTAAACAGGATTTTTAATAAATTGTCTATGTAAATTGTAATAAGGGATGTCTAGAGAAGTTGTAGGGGATGTGAGTAGTCAAAATTGGACATATACTCAACTTTCTACTAGGACGCACTTTGAGGGGTTAAAAATCACTTAGAGACTCTCAAAACCCACTTTTCCCAAGTGTAGGGGAAAATGTGGCAATAAATTAGCTAGAAACTAAATAAATGAGAGAAAACAAATATTCTCTCCAAGTCAAAGATGCTAAAAAATGAGGTGGAAATTCAACAAGAGATAAATTCAAGTTCCAAAGTGATGTGGATTCCACCTAAGACCAAGAATCGAGGATTTGACATGGAAAATCAAATTCTCCAAAGGGACCACGTGTTTCTCCAACAAACTCACATTAATTGAGAAACTGAGCTCAAGTTCCAAAACTAAGTTAGGAGTTTGGTGTTAGTTTTTGTAGCATCAAATGGTGTTCTAGTCTCGACTTGGGTCAGAGAGGCTAAGAAACACTAGGTCTCCAAAACCCAGAAATCGTTTCTAGAAAATCCACCTAGAAGCAACTCAATTAAGTTAATTAATTAGTAAGTAAATTTTTCCTAACTTAGGAAAAATGATTAATTAACAAGAATTAATTGAGAAAGGTGAAATTTCTCTGGAAACTCACACAGATCAACTCATATATGATCTCAGCCATCGATAAGGATTTAATCATCGTCGTTGGTGATCCAAATGGAGATTATAAGATGAGGTCGATGGGGTTGAGGAGAAACACACTTGAGGACAAGTTCCTTGGCAAAGATTGAGTTTCCCAGCTGTAGTGATTCATCAGAGAGAAGTTTGAGCCAGAGAGGGGACACAAAGGCAGTGAGGAGCTGAGACAGTGAGTCCGGAGGAAAATTTCCAGTTCTGGAGAGTCAAGGGAGGAGGCCGAGTTATTTTTCCAGGAGTCTGCACAAGGATTGCGCAGTAGCCTGAAGGAGGCAGTTCGATTTGGCTAGAGTGGAGGTCGTTTCAGATTCCAGAGACTGGGAAATTTTCCCAAAGGGTAGGATAGACACTTTGTGAGTCAACAACAGGAATAACGACTTGAGCAATGGAAGTTTCGGGCAGTGCGAGTTACATGCTACGCATAGGTAGTAGTAGAAGCCTACGCAAGGGACTTGGATAGCTGAGTTCGAGTTGTCAGATTGAACCTGGATTGGTTGTGAAGGAGGGTAAAATTCCCTCAGTTGATTTTGCCAGTATTTCTCTCAGATTGGATTGCCAATTTGGGCATCCATAGATTGTATTCAGAATTTCACTATTGCATAATAATAAAGCCCTCATCTGCTGCACCTTTCCTGCACTGGGTTTTTCGGGGACAATTGTTCAAAAATAACTTTGTCAAATTTTATTGTGTTCGTGCATATTATTTCTCAGTTTCCAGTTTATTTTTCGCAGCGTTTTATTTGTGAAGAAATTGCAGTGTGAATTATTGGTTATTTTTCCGTAACAAAATAAACTGAATAATAATTTTATCAGTTAGAAGAATAATTTCCAGTTGTTGCATTTCAAGCAAATTTTCACATGGTATTGGAGCAAATTTGATCAAACGGGAAGCTCAGAGGCGAAAGGAGGAAATCATCCAGATTCAGAGGGAGTCTGGCAACTCGATTTCCAGGTTTGTATAGGGCCTTGCTAGGCAGTGCGAATTACCGGACAAGGGGTTCGATTTCCAAAGGCAAGTGGCCGAAAATTTGAATTTGTCCAAAAATGATTCCGGTAGGCAATAGATGAGCAGATCAGTATTTTTCGCATAAGAAATTATCGATCTGGGCACAGTTTCTTTTGCAGTAGTTTTGCAATAGAAAAATCAACGTCAGGTGGAAGAGAAATTGCACACATTGAGGGATTTTCCTAAGAGGGTTTCCAATTTTAGCCTTGAAGGAAATCCGAAATTTCAAGTAGCAGAGGGCAGCAACATAGCAAATTTGTGCATTTCCTGATGGAAGTGCATGTAGCAGAGCAAGCACCCTATCAAGGAGAGGAGGAAATTCCTGTTTATATCTCAGTTGTGAATTTTGGAGAAAATGGCCTCAGCAAGACTTAGATATTAGAAAAGATTGGATTGTGCATACAACTACATTATTTGGAATGCCAAGATTTCCTTTCTATTGGATGAGTATGAAAACGAGCTATAGCCATACCTACAGATTTGCAGTAGCTAGACAACTATAATAAAGAGATGGCCAAGGTGAAGCAGTTGATCCTTGATGGAGTTCGGGATCATATAGTCTCACACTTTGCAGCCAAGAATATGGCCAAAGGAATGTGGGATGCTCTCACAACACTTTTCTATTATCTTTCCAAGAATTAGAAGATGTTCCTAAAGGAGAAGCTGAGAACCACTAGGATGCAGAAGGGAGGAGGAGTTACTCGTTACCTCACCAGAATTCAGGATATCCAAAATGAGCTTGTCAAGTAGGAGAGACGCCACAAGAAGTTGAACTTGTGCATGTAGCTATCAATGGTTTCACTGAGGAGTGGGCTACTTTCGTCCAAGGCAACATTGGACGAGATCAACTACCTAGATGGGAATGATTTTGGGCAAATTTCACATAGGAGGAGATGCAACTTGATCTAGTCAAGAGTAGTCTCGTTGGCAAGGAGAAATGTATCCCTTGCATCAAAGGTAAAGGCAAAGAAAGGTCCCAGTCAGGGACAAGGCTCATAGGGAGGAGACAAGAAGAACCTGTCAAAGGTTAAATGCTTCAGGTGTGGTGAGTTCCGTCACTACAGTGCCTAGTGTCCTTAGAGGAAGAAGGACAAGAAGGAGAAGCAAGAGCAGGCAGCAGCTTCGGCAAAGATTGTTCAGTTTTCCTCAAGGTTGGAGGAAGATTTTACCTTGTATGCAGCTATACCTCCAAGAGAGAGGTGGGGAGACATTGAGCTCTAGACTCCAAAGTTGCACGGAGTTGGGGCAGGGTTCATTGAGGTGAACATCGGACAAGTGATTTCTCATGGATCATTACCTTCGCTATGGGGCCTATAGTATTCAGTAGTAGATTGGATCAGTGTCAGCTTGATGCAGCCAGTTCTTGAGGGACAGTTGCAGTCAGATGCTGAGAAGTGCAATGTTGTTGCAACGCAGACAGACTCAATCGGCAACGCAGAGACTAGTAGCAATGAGAGACTTAGGAGACAGTTGCAACACATGGACACGGCTGATTCAGTATTCATACTTCAGGATATTAGTTGCAGTAGTTACAACAGAAACAACAGCATGAGATCAGTTGCAATGCAGTGACAGAGTTGGCGGCAATATAGTTGTACAGTGCAGTGTCAGCAGCACCATAGATGCAGGGTGATTTAGCTACAGTTGTGGCAAATGAATCAGAGTTGTGCAGTAGTTGATGGACAATGACAGTCTATCACTGTTGTCAGTCATCAGTAGCGTGTATGGAGGATGTTATGGACACTGGGTGAACACCATCCTCACTAAGAGGAAGTGTTATTTTTTGTAGCATCGGTTCGTGTTCTAGTCTCGACTTTGGTTAGAGAGGCTAAGAAACACTAAGAATCCAAAACCCAGAAATTGTTTCTAGAAAATCCACCTAGAAGCAACTCAATTAAGTTAATTAATCAGTTGTTAAAGTTTTCCTTACATAGGAAAAATGATTAATAAACAGGAATTAGTTGAGAAAGGTGAGATTTCTCTAGAAAATCACATGGACCAACTTAGATATGATCTCAGCCATCGATAAGGATTTAATCATGGTCATTGGTGATCCAACTGGAGATTATAAGAGGAGGTCGATGGGGTTGAGGAGAAACACACTTGAGGTCGAGTTCCTCAGCAGAGATGGAGTTTCCCAACTGCAGTGATTCAGCAAAGAGAAGTTTGAACCAAAGAGGGGACGCAGAGACAATGAGGGGCAGAGACAATGAGTCTGGAGGAAGATTTCTAGTTCCAGAGAGTCAGGGGAGGAGGTCAAGTTATTTCTCCAAGAGGTTGAGCAGGGATTATGCAGTAGCCTCAAGGAGGCAGTGCAATTTGGCTGGAGTGGAGGTCGTTTCAAATTCCAGAGGCCGGGAAAATTTCCCAGAGGGCAGAAGAGACACTTCCTGAGTTAGAAGCAGGCAAAACAACTTGAGCAGTAGAAGTTCAGGGAAGTGTGAGTTACAGGTTGCGCAGAGGCAGTGCAAAAGCCTGTTCAGGGGGCTTGGACAACTGAGTTCGAGTTGTCAGATTGAGCTGGGATTGCTTGTGGAGGGAGGTAAAATTCCCTCGGTTGATTTTGCCAGTATTTCTCTCAAATTGGATTTCCAATTTGGGCATCTATAGATTGTACTCAAAATTTCACCGCAGCATAATAATAAAAACCTCATCTGTTGCACCGATTTTCCCAAATTGGGCTTTTCCGGCGACAATTGTCCAAAAATAGCTATGTCAAATTTTATTGTGTGCATGCATTGTTGGTAGGTAGTTGTCATTGATGTCAACCCAAGCAGCACCAAGAGCTACCCCTATCTTCCATGGCAAATTTGACATGGCAATTCATGGAATATTGTGTCAATATCCTTCTAGATAGATTCTACTCGACAAGATGTTTCCATTGATATATGGTACGGCTTGTCGTTCCTCTTGGTTTGAGAGAAAATTGAGGCTGAAGTTGAAGACCCAATTTTGTGGGCTAAAACCCCAGGTAGTAGAGACATGACACCTTATTCACCAACGGTTGTCAATATATGACAGGGATTCTCATTGTAATCTCACAATGTATAAGTTGAATAACTTCAAGATCCAAAGGTAGTAAACCAATCATTGACTTCACACTCGGGTAGGATCATATGCACTAAGCCAATCATTGATTTCAAATTCTAGTTGAATTGAAAATATTTCTCAGCACGATCCTTAACAT
This sequence comes from Pinus tabuliformis, assembly GCA_031772625.1. Lineage (NCBI taxonomy): Eukaryota > Viridiplantae > Streptophyta > Pinopsida > Pinales > Pinaceae > Pinus > Pinus tabuliformis. The sequence continues at coordinate 1,724,842,227 of CM062819.1, read as the reverse complement.
AAACATTAAATAAGGAAGAATAAATTTAAGAAACCTATTAAATAAGAAGTATCCCTCCTATCATAAAGACCAATATCTCTCCCTATGTAGCTCACATCCTCCATTACTTAGCATAATTGCAAAAAAAAAAAAAATGTTAATGTTATAACTCCTTAATTCCTAACTAACGTCTACCACATAAAGCCCTACTAACCTTCAACGTTCAACCTTTGAAACCCCTCATAGCTCAAATTCATGTCTATAAGTAAAGATCTATTATCCTCCTCAATAATATGCACTATGTACTTCACAATGATCTTTTGAATAATCTATTTGAGAAATATCTTCGGCCCTGTAGTAACATGTAAGATCAAACGAGAGAGTTAATTTTGAGCAAAGTTCTGGTTTTGTTCTACCTTATTGCACGAAGAAACCCAAACATCAAGCACAAGGGACACGTCATATTTTGGCAATCTATTATATTTTGTTACATCTCTTGATTAGAATAAAAGGTTGAGTTTGTATTATGATCTATTGATTTGGGCTAGCATCGGATATGCTCTAGCCATGAAGATTGGTGGAGAGGCTAAAGCATATGAGATCTCCACGACCCAGAAATGGTTTGGGCAGATTTTACCCAGTTAAGGAGATATTAAAATAATTAATATTTTTAATGGGTTCCTAAGTCTAAACTTAGGAAAATAAAAATATTAATGGGTATTAATATAAAATTGGGTTAGAAGGTTCTAAATGACATGGTCAAGCCAAATCTAACCTTAGTCGTTGATTAGAGATATAATCTCGGCCGCTAAAGGACCAACAGGAAAAGTATAAGAGGAGGCTTGAGGGTCAATTGGAGAACACACCAGAGTGATCAGTCATTCAATTTTCTAGAGTGGGGTTTGCTAAGAAAAGTGAAATCAGTGATCAGTTCGCAACGAGGGGCAATGAGTACTGGACAGAGAGGCAGAGATAGTTCCGAGAGACCAGTGCAGAGGCAGAGAGGCAGACGCAAAAGCTAGAGCAGACCACGCAAAGGCTAGTTGAGACAGGGCTAACGCAGTGCTTCAGTTGTGTTGGAGAGGGTTTAGTGGGGAAAATTTTCTGAATATCTGCTTCTGAATAGAGAGGTATTACTGCTGGTTATTTTTCTCTGTCGGGTGAGCCAGTTTGGCACCCAGTTGTACTCAAGGATATACTGCATAATAAATAACCCTCAGAATTGCTGCACCGGTTTTCCCAAGTTGGGTTTTTCCAGGGACGAGTTGTCCAAAAATAATGGTGTCACTTGTGTGTTTGCTATTTCTTTCAACTGTTGATCTGTAGATGGTTGAGACTGTATTGTATTTATTTTGATATTTATATGTTTAATAACTTGTTCCGATGTTCGTAATTAACAAGTAGGAGAAATAAACCAGAAGAATACAAATAAAATTTCTAACAGGTTAGACGTAGAAATTTCAACATGATCTAGCTTAAACAAAAATCAGAAGAGGCTATTTCTAAAGTCTTCAACTACAGGTTCCGAGTTCAACAAGGATCAAGTTCTAAAGCATATGTTAATAAATATTTGCTTGGGACTGAAGGTTGCCTTACATAAGAAGAACGAAGAACAGCAAGAAGGATAAGCAAGAGTGAGTCCGTAATTTTCTTTTTGTATATTCCCTTTTAAGTCACGGTCTAGGTCCTTCTGACTTTGTATTTAGATAGAGCATGTAAAGTCACCTTTTTATGTCTTGGACCTGAGGTATAAAAGAACAAAAGGGTTGATCTCTTCTTGGTTTAGGCCTATACTTAGGTTAGTTTAAGTCTGATTTTTTTTCAAGTCTAGTTTAGGCTAGTACCATGTCTGGTTAGGGCTAGTGTTTAGGCCTGTTTGTAAAAGCAAGTCCAGCTTCAGTGGTTCAGTCCTATAGCACCTTTCAAGTCTCAAATTGACCACAACATTAAGGTAAGATTGCAATATCTTAGGCTTATTTCATTTAAGTTTCGGATCTGTATATATACCTTGTGTTCAGAACTGGTTAGGGCTCATTTCAGATCTGTGGATAAGGCATATCATCAAGGTCTGTAGTAAGGCTTGCAGTAGTTTTTAGGGCACAATTTGTAGGCTTTTAAGAGCCAGTTTTAGGACTGTATAATATCTAGCTCATGTCAGGTATAGTGTCATCAAAGGGGTCAAGTGTAGGTCTGTCTAGTGTCTAGCAAAAGTTTTAGGATCACCCAAGAAGAGTGAAGTCTGAGCATCATTAAGATTTCGGTGCCATCAAGAAAAGAGACAGGTAAGTATTGTTATATTTCTTTTGTTGCATATCTATTTCTGCTGACATAAAAAATTTAGTATGTTTATTATTATTGTACTAACTCTCTTTGCAAGCAGAGGTAAGTTCTGTTAAAGGGTTGTTTTGTTTATTTGTCTTTGGGTATTGGGTTTCGTTTGGGCTTGCTTCAATTACAGATTCAACATAGTTCAAGCACCCTCAACTGATGCAAAGAACAGTGACATGAAGATAAGATCTACCAGTGACATCAAGTAAGGAAGCTAGCCACAAGCAACAAAACAGTGAAAATTGAAGAAGAGATCAAGTAATGAAGCACTGAAAGGACAAGCAAGCAAGTGACAAAGAGCAGAAGCATTTCAGCAGTATCCACATCAATATCTCATCTCGTAAGGAGTTTGTCCAAGAGTCAGTGTCATTTGTCAAACATATCCATCATTGTAAGTGGGACACTGTCCCTTGTAAGGCAGCCCACATTTGTAAGGAATTTGTGTCATTGCCTGGAGTTGAAGAAGGCAAATTTGTTTTCGAATAAGGGCTTGTCTTGTTATTGGCCAAGGGTTTTTGGTTTGTCGGGACAAGGGTTGAGGTCCTGGAGTTTTTCGTCAATCAAAGAAAATTCATTGAAAACTATCATTGTAATGTGATTCATTGTCCTTGGTACGAGAGTCCACACTTTTTTCTTTTTGTCTTTTTAGAATGGTAGGGTGTTGCTAAGGTGAGTTGTGGCTCACTAGGGTGTTGGGGCATCCATTCAGCTGACTGTTGATAAAACCAGGGCGTTGGGGTGTTTTTCTAGTGGGAGCTGGAGAATAATGCTTTTCTAGAGTTCTAGGAAGTTGTAGCTATGTTTTCAGTTGAGGTTGAAGATTAAAGAACTTATTAGAAAATCGTTCAGTGGTGTTGACCACTACTGGTCAACTACCCATGCAGTACCCCCCCCCCCTTTTCTTTGCAAAAAGGGGCAGCACCTGATCGACGTGTCCGTGCCAGCCTACAGTCATGAACAGCTTGATCATTTTAATTGTAAACCCAGTCTGCATGTATGAATTGTAAATAATCTAAGCAGATCAGAGTCATGTATGTAAAATTGCCTAGGTGGACCTAACTTTCTAATGATAATCTACGTCCCGGGAGGTTTTTCGTCTCACCGATCTACGATCGGCAGAGTTTTCCTTCAACCTGACCCCAAAGCCGGGATGCATTTTGTTATTAGAACTTTAGGAGAAGCCTAGCGTGTTAATCTACTAGATTATAGTTGTGTCGCAGAACTAGGTGGTTTATGAGGGTCTGTGTTAAAGTGGGTTTGTCCCCTTAAGATGTAAATTGTACAAGTCATGATGTAATGTGTCTTGAGGGTTGAAAAATGTTTTAGTCCCCTCATGAGTCCTAAATCCTAGGTCCTAGGTGATGTTTCCAACGGCTTAGTTCGAATGATCCATTTAAGAAAACAAATAAAATAATAAAATAATAAAATAAATAAAAAAAATAATAATAATAATAATAATAATAATAAATTCATGAAATAAAGCAAAAAAACCCTAAAAAATAAAATAATAATATTTTTGGTGAATGCATGCAAAATATCTTTTTTAATAAAATCGACGAATGAGATTAAGAGATGTCTTAACCCTCATCGACGGTCGAGATCATTTCAGCATGGATCACTCAAACTAGCCGTTGGGATCATTTCCTTTTTATAGGGTCTTAGGGGGTCATTTTACATGTTTTTATCTGATCTATGAGTCTGTACTGAAAAAGCTCTTGTAATCTGATTTCTGGTTAATAAAGGAAGACTTTGGGGTCCAAAATTCTTGCTGGTGTTACTCTCTGGAATTGCTATGAGATCTTTAATTTTCTGCATATTTCAGTTTTCAGCCATTAATCATAGCTTGTTTTTAGAGTATTGTGAGCACAGGTATCTTGTTTACTTGCTAGGGTTTGAGTATTGCTAGGGTTTCTGAAACAATGGCAGGTATCTCCATTATTTCCTGAAATCTAGCAGCATTCTTTCTCTCTTTGTTGATGGTTGCTTAAGATGTGCAGGAAAACCTTTTAGTAAAGAATATTGGTGGGCATTTGGGGAAGTTCTAGGCTGAACCAACCGACTCCCACAGGCTTTTCTTTGCAGAGCCTAGCTGATTTTGGCCCTGGGTTAATCATTAAGAGTTTATTTCCTGTTTTGCATGAGAGATTTTCTTTCTGTTCACAGCAAAGTTCAAATTTCTGATATATTGAAAGCATTACTGCAATTATTGTCAAATCTGGTTGTCCCAGAGCTGTGAAAATTTTGTTTTTAGTCAATTTTTTTGAAGGGTTTACTGCAAAATTTTGTATATCTACCAGATTTCGTTTTCTTCTTGCAGGTTGCAGTTAAAGTTGGGAAAAGGTTTCCTTATATGCGGTGCTGATTGTCTGCCCATCTGCTGGGTTGGCTGTCGAGGAAGCATTTCAAATAAACTTCTCTGCTCATTTACCATTTAGTAAGCCAGGTACGCGTTATCCTTTGCTTGAGAATTCAGTCACGGTTTGGACCTGTGCATCTGCGTGGCTCAGTTTATCGTTCTGTCACTATACGCATATCGTTTAACGCTCTTTCAATTATGCTGTTGGAGAATCCTATTACGCTCAGTGAATAATCGTTGTTGCGTTTTAGTTCCTCAGATCAGGGTTTGGTCTTACAGCTGTAATTTCGATTTCATTTTGAGGGTTTTCCTGAGTTGTATTTTGATTGAAATCATCGAGTGTCTGCTGGCAAGCTTCAATCGTTGCAGTTTCCTTTTTTTCTTTGAAGCCCCATCGTCTTAACCCGCCAGTGTGTGATGAAAACAAAGGTCTCTTTAAATATTTGCGTGCATTGACTGCCGTTATATCTTGCTGGGGTCACGTATCAGCGTTTCTTTTCCAGCCAGAACGCCACCCTCCACCTGCATCTTCGTCCCGTATCGGCTGCAACAAGTGGCTGGGTTAATACGCCACTCCTCTGGTCCGTTTCCGAGTTTTACCTCCTGCAACTGATCCCATACGCCATCAACGCATCTTCTGTTGCCATCGAATTACCCATCACGCTCAGCCAGCTGCGTTTCACGTTTCCTCAGTTTCTTAGGTATATCGTTTCGATCATAATTTTGATGTTATTTAGTTTGGGCGTTGAATAAAATGTTATTCATAGGTTAGCAATAGATTTGTTTTAGGTTTCATGAAATTTTAATTTTGTTAAAAAGCCTTTCGTTTCTTTGTGATTAGATTTTAATTTCTTTAGTTTAGTTTAGATTTATTAAAGTTTATTTTATTTAAATTTTCATATAGTTTTAAATTTTCATAGTTTATATTGTTGTAGTTTTTTTAGTTAATGTTTTAGATTTTTTAAGTTTTAGATTTTAGATTTTTAAATATAAAAAAATAAATAAAAAAATAATAATATAAAAAAAAAAAAAAAAAAGATTTTAAGCTTAGTTTTATTTTTATGTTTTAGATAAATTTTTAAATTTCTTTTTCTATTATAAAAAAAAATAAATAAATAAAAATAAAAATAAAAAAATTTGGCAAAATCCAGTTATTTCCATGTTGAGACAAACATATACAAATGTGAAATGAATGTTCTATCTGCATATTGAATGATTGTCTGATTAACGATCTGTGGTCTTTAATTGCATCAGCATTTATTTCTTGTAGTTGCCAGATATCGTTATTTGAGGAACTTTGTGGTTTTTACTGGATATTTAAAGCATTGTTCTGATTATTTGATGATAAATGATTGCTGTTTATGATTCATGTTCTTATATCACCTAGAAAGTAATCATTTAGGCACCAACCTCATAAGGCACTGGTCTATCAAGTAAATAAAATCATTTTAGTGCATCTCGTCTCCCAGCCAAACTGTTTGGCATTTGGCCTCCATCACCTTCCAGGGTCTACCCCCCTTAGCCGCGGGAGACAGGCTTAAACGGAGAGACCGGGGATCAGAGTGACAGCCCCCGGTCTGAGCGTTGTCGTGTCAATCCGCGCGACAACATTTTTTGGCGCCGTTGCCGGGGATAGAGTTTTTCTGTCCTTGGTTCGTTCATTTCAAGCTTGTCTGTGCTTAACTTCTTGTTCAAGTGGCGACTCCACTTCCCATATTATCTGCAAGAGTGTACACTAGAAGACATCCAGGCAGTCTGTGCAACCCCACTCCTGATCCTCAAAAGGTTTACAGGGTGCGATCACACAAACTCGCTTCCCGTACACTCCTTACAAATCTTGGACAAGAAGCCCTTTCTGACATTCATTTGCTCTTTAGGGGTCGAGTTAGGCGTAGCACCATGGGTATGTATGCCCCTTGTGATTTTTCTAACATCCCAGGGTACCCCAATGATATTCCATCTGTTGGGATAGACAAATTACCTAACTTTCAAGGAGACAATGCTATTACTGCTAATTCCCATTTGCGAGATTTCAACATATGGTTGGCTAAGTATGCTAGATCTCCTGATTTTGATCATGAGGATGTCAGGATGACTCTTTTTATCTTGACTCTAGGAGGTGATGCTTATGACTGGTTTACAGAAAAACCTCCAAATTCATTTGACTCTTTACAATCAATCGTTAATTCATTTAAAAAAAAATATGGAGATAAGAGAGAGGGAAGACATCTTGTAAGAGCTCTTACTCTAATGAAAAAGAGAGAGGATGAAACTGTTGAAGAATTTAATAGAAGGTTTAATGGTATCATTAGAGAATTACCTCAAGACTATAAACCTACAGATAAAACTCTCCAAGATTTTTACATTGATGCCTTTGGTCCTGAACCTTCTTATGAGTTAAGGCGTGCTAAACTTGGTGATTATCGAGATTGCCAAGCCTTAGCTATAGAACTTGAAAAGGACAAGGCAGCTTCTGGGAAGTCTGAAATCCCAGGTTATGATAGGGCTGCTACAAAACTAAAGGAACCTAAGGGAAAAGCAGCCCAAGAGCCTGAAAATGAACTTGTTCTCAAGTTGCTTCAAAAAATTGAAACCATGGAAATTAATCATAACAAGGAGATAAACACTTTGCAGAATAGGTTGATTCAAATGGAAAGAGCGCAATCGCAAAATTTTCAACCTCGAAATAATAATAACAGAAATAGTAATTGGAAAAGAAAGGGTCAATCTAGTGAGCAAAGGCCTCCTAATCCGCTTACTAATCTGGTTGATAATGCTCCTCCTTACTGTCGTGCTTGCGATGCTTTTCACGAAGAATCCTCTTGTCCCATCATCAGAAGACTCCTAGATAATGGAATGTTTGGGACAGGTGAGCAAATAAACGTAGTAGGGAGCAAGTTTCCTTTGCCTATGAATGATTGGATAGAAGTTAAGGAAAGGAGCTATGATGTTGTGAACCCTCAATCTGCTTTTAGTATAAATAACCTTGAAAACGAAGATGACATTTTGGCCAGGTTATATGGTGAGAAACCCTCTCCTGAGAAAATTCTGGAAATTGCTAGAGATAAGGGTTTAACATACCAGAGAAGGGATAAAGATCAGAGCGGGAATCAAATTCCTCCTCGAACTTTAAACCCTGGTATAAACTCTGGAATAGATGTTGATTTGGGGAGTTGGTTTAATAATGCTAAAATCTGGGTTCCCGTATCTGAAATCGCTAAGATCCCTTCCCAAAGAGACAAGTTACTAAAAGCAATTCAGGGTCCTCAAGTCAACGCTTCTCAACAGAAGATTCGTGAGGTTGACTATCATGATGCTCCTATTTATCTGCAAAGCGTAGATGTTGATAACAAGGATCATCAACCCTTCTTTATCACCTTATTAGTCAATGGGTATAAATTGAATAACTGCATGTTGGATTCAGGTGCATCTGCTTGTGTTATGACTAAAAGGGTTATGGAACAACTTAACTTAAGAGTTTCCAGACCCTACTATAATATATGTGCCATGGATTCTAAGAAAATCGAAGTACATGGTTTAATCAAGGATTTGCAAGTTCATCTTTCGGTTTACCCAGACATCATGGTTGTTATGGATATTGTTGTCGTTGATGTACCTGATGCTTGGGGTATGCTGTTATCTAGAAAGTGGGCCTCTGATCTAGGGGGAAGCATTCAGATGAATTGGTCATATGCTATGATTCCTTCTCCTAGCGGTGATGGTTTCGTTAGACTAAATAGAGAACCTGAGAGGAAATTTCATGTTGAAAATCCTAAAAAGCCTCATAACGAAATAATTAGAGAGCAATCTGACATCGGGAACTATGCTATCATGTCTAACTTCATAATTCCTCCCGATGAAAAGGTCAAAAGTCTTAAAGATGAAGTCTGGTATATGTACTTCGATGGTGCGTTCTCCAGTCATGGAAAGGGTGCTGGAATAGTGCTTAAGTCTCCCCTTGGTCACGTCTTCAAGTTTGCCTATCGTCTAGAATTTGAAGCAACCAACAATGTCGCTGAGTATGAAGCCATATTGTTGGGCCTTGAATTGGCCAAAGCTTTGAAGATTAAATTGCTTAGCATCAAGGGGGATTCCGATCTGGTTATCATGCAGCTTAAAAACAAATTCACATGTAGAAATCAGAGATTAAGAAACTATCGAAATGCTGTGTGGGATACTATGGAGCACTTCGATGCCCTTAACCTTGAAGCAATTCCTAGAGAGCTAAATAGTTCGGCAGATGAACTTGCCGTAGCTGCTACCACTTTCCAGTTGTTTGATGAGTTAATTAACGATAAAATTACAATGGAAGTAATATTCAGACCATCTGTTCCAGACAATTCGGAACATTGGCAAGTTTTTAATGATGAAAAACAAGTCGTTCGTTTTCTCAATAGTTTAGACGAGTTTGAGGATTTCCGGTTACTTTCTGGCGAGGATGGGTCTTTAGATCATAGACATATCATAAATCCCACTCCCAGAAATGTGGTTGCCTTAGAGCAACATTTTGATCGGCATGATGCCACGAAGCTGAGAGAAGAAAACAAGTTGGACCCAGGTGAGTACCTTGAAATTAACATTGGTACTTCTGAAAATCCGAAAATAGTTAAAATCGGTAAAGGTACTAGTTTGGAGGAAAGGAAAGAGTTAACCGATTTACTTCGCGAATATCGAGATGTTTTAGCTTTTTCCTATGATGAATTGAAGGGCTATAGGGAGGATATTATGGAGCATACCATTCCATTAAAGGACGAAAATGCTAGACCCTTCCGGCAGAAACTTAGGCAGATTAATCCTAAGTTAGCCCCCCTGGTCCAGAAAGAGCTTGCGAAAATGCTTGCAGCAGGGATCATCGCTCAAACTAGGCATTCGACATGGTGTTCGAATTTAGTGATTGTCAGGAAAAAACAATAAGACTTTGTGTCGATTTTAGAAACCTTAATCTAGCGTGCAAAAAGGATAATTACCCTTTGCCAAAAATGGAAACTTTGTTGCAAAGAGTAACTGGGTCTGGAATGATGTCATTGCTAGACGGTTTTTCTGGGTATAATCAAGTTTGGGTTAAAAAGGAAGATCGACACAAGACTACATTCACAACACCATGGGGCACTTTTGAATACATCAGAATGCCATTTGGATTAACAAATGCTGGAGCTACATTCCAAAGGGCCATGGATTATGCCTTCAAAGGGTTAATCGGGAAAATTATCGAAATTTACCAAGACGATCTTACTGTTTTCTCTAAAGATGGTATCAGTCATATAAATCATCTTAGGAAAGTTTTCGATAGATGCAGAGAATATGGAATTTCTTTAAATCCGGCTAAATCTGTCTTTGGGGTAACAGAAGGGAAATTACTGGGTCATATCATTTCTAAGGAAGGAGTCAAGGTCGATCCCGAACGAGTTGAAGCAATTCAAAAGATTCCTCTCCCGCATAACCTCAAGTCCCTTCAGTCTTTCCTTGGAAAGATAAATTTTATTAGAAGATTCATCCCAAATTATGCGGAAATAGCTAAGCCCATTCAAAGTCTTCTGAAGAAAGATGTGAAATTTGTCTGGCAAGAAGAGGGCAAAAGGGCTTTCCAAGAAATCAAGTCTGCTATCGCGAAAGCTCCTGTCCTAGTTAGTCCTGATTACTCCAAGGATTTCATGATTTTTTCTTTCGCTTCTGAAGATACCATTGCCGGTGTCTTGCTTCAAAAGAATAAAGATGGTCATGAGCAGCCTATTGCTTTCATGAGTAGAGCACTTCAAAACTCCGAATTGAAGTACAATACCATGGAAAAGCAGGCTTATGCCCTGGTCAAGTCTCTTAAGCATTTTAAAACTTATGTGGGTTATTCTAAGATCATTGCTTTCGTCCCACATTCTGCTGTTAAGGACATATTAACTCAAACTGATTGCTTAGGGACTCGTGCTAGGTGGGTTACTAAGATACAGGAGTATGATTTAGAAATTAGACCCACTAAGCTGATCAAAGGCCAAGGTTTAGCTCAAATGTTAACTGAAAGTAATGAAAAGACTCTTGGTTTGTTCTGCCTTGACGATCTATCTTCACCAGAATTAAGAAGGTTAGCTGAGCATGAATGGTATAAGGACATAGTTTACTACTTAACAAATCTTGCATGTCCTAACCACTTAGTCGCTCATAAGAGAAGGGCTCTTAGACTAAAAGCCACTAAGTACTGCCTTATGAAGGATGGCCTTGGATGGAGAAATCCTGAGGGCATAGTGCTTAGGTGTGTTGACGATGTTGAGTCCAAAAGATTAATCTCCGAATTTCATTCAGGATTTTGTGGTGGTCATTATGCCGCTAGAACTACCGCCCACAAAATCCTGAGAGCTGGCTATTATTGGCCTTCGATTTTTTCTGATGTGCACAAGTATGTTAGAACGTGTCAAGCCTGTCAACTGTTCACTGGGAAGCAGAAGCTTGCTGCCCTTCCTCTACAACCTGTTATTGTAGAGGCACCTTTTCAGCATTGGGGTCTGGACTTCATAGGGAAGTTCCATGAAAATTCTAGCAATGGCTACTCATGGATTTTGACTGCTACTGATTACTTCACTAAATGGGTCGAAGCCATTCCTGCTAAGAATGCCACTGAAAAGGTGATTATGGATTTCATTGAGAATAACATCATTACTAGATTTGGTGTTCCCGCTAAAATCACTACGGACAATGCCAAGGCCTTTAGTTCTTCAGAGTTTACATCTTTTTGTTTCAAATATGGCATTGTCTTATCTCATTCGTCGAATTACTATCCTCAGGGTAATGGTTTGGCTGAATCAAGTAATAAAAATCTCATAACCATTATCAAGAAGATAGTAGGAGATAACAAGAAGTCTTGGGACAGCAAAATCAAGTATGCTTTGTGGGCAGACAGAATTACTAAGAAGAAGTCTACTGGTAAATCTCCCTTTGAATTAGTTTATGGCTTGGATGTTACCTTACCTGTGCACCTAAAATTGCCAGCTTACCAGCTTCTCCAAAATTTTTCCACTAATAAAGATGTTGTTCAGAATAGGATGGATCAGATTGTGGAATTAGATGAGTCTTGTCGGACAGCTTTTGAAACTATATGCAAAAATCAATCTAATATTAACAAAAGCTTTGATAAATGCTCTCGATCTAGATCTTTGCAGGTTGGAGATATGGTTTTACTTTGGGATCGCAAAAATGAAAAACCGGGAAAGCATAAGAAGTTTGACAGCTTGTGGCTGGGACCATACATCATTAAAGATATAGCCGGGCCAAACTCATTCTACTTGAGCAGATTGGATGGCGAACCACTTGATCTACCAGTGAACGGCCAAATGCTCAAGCTGTTCTTCAGAGATGATATCTGATGCCATGGGGCATCTTCTGTATTGTATTTCTATCCCTGCTCCTTGTCTTTTCAGCATTTCATTTCTGTTTTTAGCATTTGATTTACTTTTCATGTTGTTAGTTAGTCAATAAATGAAGAGCTTTTATCTTTCCTGTGCTTAATGTATATGATGATTTTGGAATGGACGCTACTTATTTTTATTTGTGTGTTGTATGGATGCAGATTCTGGATTCTCACATTCCTACGGTGTAGCAACGTGTCCCCAAGTAGAGCCAGATGTTGACCACTACTGGTCAACTACCCATGCAGTACCCCCCCCCTTTTCTTTGCAAAAAGGGGCAGCACCTGATCGACGTGTCCGTGCCAGCCTACAATCATCAACAGCTTGATCATTTTAATTGTAAACCCAGTCTGCATGTATGAATTGTAAATAATCTAAGCAGATCAGAGTCATGTATGTAAAATTGCCTAGGTGGACCTAACTTTCTAATGATAATCTACGTCCCGGGAGGTTTTTCGTCTCACCGATCTACGATCGGCAGAGTTTTCCTTCAACCTGACCCCAAAGCCGGGATGCATTTTGTTATTAGAACTTTAGGAGAAGCCTAGCGTGTTAATCTGCTAGATTATAGTTGTGTCGCAGAACTGGGTGGTTTATGAGGGTCTGTGTTAAAGTGGGTTTGTCCCCTTAAGATGTAAATTGTACAAGTCATGATGTAATGTGTCTTGAGGGTTGAAAAATGTTTTAGTCCCCTCATGAGTCCTAAGTCCTAGGTCCTAGGTGATGTTTCCAACGGCTTAGTTCAAATGATCCATTTAAGAAAACAAATAAAATAAATTAAAAATTAAAAAAATAATAATAATAATAATAATAATAAAAAATTCATGAAATAAAGCAAAAAAACCCTAAAAAATAAAATAATAATATTTTTGGTGAATGCATGCAAAATATCTTTTTTAATAAAATCGACGGATGAGATTAAGAGATGTCTTAACCCTCATCGACAGTCGAGATCATTTCAGCATGGATCACTCAAACTAGCCGTTGGGATCATTTCCTTTTTATAGGGTCTTAGGGGGTCATTTTACAGTTTTTTATCTGATCTGTGAGTCTGTATTGAAAAAGCTCTTGTAATCTGATTTCTGGTTAATAAAGGAAGACTTTGGGGTCCAAAATTCTTGCTGGTGTTACTCTCTGGAATTGCTGTGAGATCTTTAATTTTCTGCATATTTCAGTTTTCAGCCATTAATCATAGCTTGTTTTTAGAGTATTGTGAGCACATGTATCTTGTTTACTTGCTAGGGTTTGAGTATTGCTAGGGTTTCTGAAACAATGGCAGGTATCTCCATTATTTCCTGAGATCTAGCAGCATTCTTTCTCTCTTTGCTGATGGTTGCTTAAGATGTGCAGGAAAACCTTTTAGTAAAGAATATTGGTGGGCGTTTGGGGAAGTTCTAGGCTGAACCAGCCGACTCCCACAGGCTTTTCTTTGCAGAGCCTAGCTGATTTTGGCCCTGGGTTAATCATTAAGAGTTTATTTCCTGTTTTGCATGAGAGATTTTCTTTCTGTTCACAGCAAAGTTCAAATTTCTGATATATTGAAAGCATTACTGCAATTATTGTCAAATCTGGCTGTCCCAGAGCTGTGAAAATTTTGATTTTAGTCAATTTTTTTGAAGGGTTTACTGCAAAATTTTGTATATCTGCCAGATTTCGTTTTCTTCTTGCAGGTTGCAGTTAAAGTCGGGAAAAGGTTTCCTTATATGCGGTGTTGATTGTCTGCCCATCTGCTGGGTTGGCTGTCGAGGGAGCATTTCAAATAAACTTCTCTGCTCATTTACCATTTACGTAAGCCAGGTACGCGTTATCCTTTGCTTGAAAATTCAGTCACGGTTTAGACCTGTGCATCTGCGTGGCTCAGCTTATCGTTCTATCATTATACGCATATCGTTTAACGCTCTTTCAATTATGCTGTTGGTGAATCCTATTACGCTCAGTGAATAATCGTTGCTGCGTTTTAATTCCTCAGATCAGGGTTTGGTCTTACAGCTGTAATTTCGATTTCATTTTGAGGGTTTTCCTGAGTTGTATTTTGATTGAAATCATCGAGTGTCTGCTGGCAAGCTTCAATCGTTGCAGTTTCCTTTTTTTCTTTGAAGCCCCATCGTCTTAACCCGCCAGCGTGTGATGAAAACAAAGGTTTCTTTAAATATTTACGTGCATTGACTGCCGTTATATCTTGCTGGGGTCACGTATCAGCGTTTCTTTTCCAGCCAGAACGCCACCCTCCACCTGCATCTCCGTCCCGTATCGGCTGAAACAAGTGGCTGGGTTAATACGCCGCTCCTCTGGTCCGTTTCCGAGTTTTACCTCCTGCAACTGATCCCATACGCCATCAACGCATCTTCTGTTGCCATCGAATTACCCATCACGCTCAGCCAGCTGCGTTTCACGTTTCCTCAGTTTCTTAGGTATATTGTTTCGATCATAATTTTGATGTTCTTTAGTTTGGGCGTTGAATAAAATGTTATTCATAGGTTAGCAATAGATTTGTTTTAGGTTTCATGAAATTTTAATTTTGTTAAAAAGCCTTTCGTTTCTTTGTGATTAGATTTTAATTTCTTTAGTTTAGTTTAGATTTATTAAAGTTTATTTTATTTAAATTTTCATATAGTTTTAAATTTTCATAGTTTATATTGTTGTAGTTTTTTTAGTTAATGTTTTAGATTTTTTAAGTTTTAGATTTTAGATTTTTAAATATAAAAAATAAAAAAATAATAATAAAAAATAAAAAGATTTTAGGCTTAGTTTTATTTTTATGTTTTAGATAAATTTTTAAATTTCTTTTTTTATTAAAAAAAAAAAAAAAAAAAATTGGCAAAATCCAGTTATTTCCATGTTGAGACAAACATATACAAATGTGAAATGAATGTTCTATCTGCATATTGAATGATTGTCTGGTTAACGATTTGTGGTCTTTAATTGCATCAGCATTTATTTCTTTTAGTTGCCAGATATCGTTATTTGAGGAACTTTGTGGTTTTTTTTTTTACTGAATATCTAAAGCATTGTTCTGATTATTTGATGATAAATGATTGCTGTTTATGATTCATGTTCTTATATCACCTAGAAAGTAATCATTTAGGCACCAACCTCATAAGGCACTGGTCTATCAAGTAAATAAAATCATTTTAGTGCATCTCGTCTCCCAGCCAAACTGTTTGGCATTTGGCGTCCATCACCTTCCAGGGTCTACCCCCCTTAGCCGCGGGAGACAGGCTTAAACGGAGAGACCGGGGATCAGAGTGACAGCCCCCGGTCTGAGCGTTGTCGTGTCAATCCGCGCGACAACAGGTGGTATTGTCTTTATGTTTACATTGTTGTTTACTGCTCTTACCGAACAATAATAATAATAACTGAAAATTAACTAATGCTCTAAAAATATTAATAAAGTGCTAATTGCTAAGAAATATTGATTCAACCCCCCAGTATTTCCAACAATTGGTATCAGAGCTTGGTTCCTTCAGTAGCAGTTTAACAACTAGAAGGAGATCATGGAGTACACCAAGAATAGAGTTCCTCTATTTAATGGAGATAACTATGCACTTTGGAGCGGAAGGATGCAAGTTCATTTACTTGTGCAAGGATATGAAGTTTGGGAAATTGTCGAGCAGGGCTACAAAGCAACAAAAGATGAACAAGGTAAGAAAAATATCGTAAATGATGCTAAAGCAAAGGATCTTATTATAAGTGGACTCACTCAATCTGTCTATGTTAAGGTATTGGGTTGTAAAACAGCTAAGGAGGTATGGGACAAGCTTCAAAATATATATGCAGGAGACTCGAAGGTCAAGGAAGCAAAACTTCAAATTTACAGAGCTCAATTTGAACAACTAAGGATGAAAGAAGATGAGAACATCGCAACTTACTTTCAACGTGTAGATGAAATAACAAATGCCTTGGAAGGATTAGGAGAACTAGTTGATAAGAAGGTCATTGTTCGGAAAGTCCTCAGAACTCTTCCATCAAGATTTAATCCTAAGGTTTCAGTATTAGAAGATAGATCAGATTTAAGCAACTTGAGTATGGACGAACTACATGGGATACTTACAGCTTATGAAATGAGGATTGAAGAAGAAGATGGCTCATCTAATATAGAAACTGCATTCACAACATCCAAGAAAACCAGAAGGTCAAACAAGTATCCAAACCTAGATCTAGTTGTTGCAAAGAGGAAGAAGAAGAAGAAGTAGGACTTTCATATGAAGAATTTGCATACATTACAAGGAAGATGAAAAGAGGAATAGGTAAGTATAAAGGCAAACTTCCATTAGTATGTTTTGACTATGGTGAGATAGGTCATTTTGCTGCTAAGTGCCCTCATAAGAATAAAACATTTACAAAAGGAAAGAAATTTCAACAACCAAGGTAAGAAGAAAGGGTTTAAGAAAAACTTCCTCTCCAAGGAAGATAGTTCCTCATCTGAAGAAGAAAGTGACAGTGATGAAGAAAACAAAGAAAGAGTATTATTTATGGCTAAGCATAACAAGATGGAAGCATCTAACAAAGAAGAAGATGAAGAAGAAGAAATGACTGAAATCGAATTTCAAAACGAAGTTGTCAAAATTATAAAAGAACTCAAAGAAGAAAGGAAAAATGTTAATTCTCTAGAAACCGAATTGGAGGTAAAGAATCTCAACAAAAGGAATGAAGAAGAAATCATCAACCTCAGAGTAAAGTTAGAAGAAGCCAAAAGAATTGAAGAATCACTCAAGGATGAGTTAAAAGAAAGCAATGAGGCAAGGGAAGAACTAGAAGCCCAAATAGTATCTCTACGAAAGGAAGTAAAAAAGGGGAAATGTTCTACAAAATTTTGCTAACAGTTCTAAAACTTTGGATGAGCTCATCAGCGACCAAAGGTCATACAATGACAAGAATAGTCTAGGATATAAAGAAATCATTGAAAAGGGTTCAAACTCCGAAACGGAAAATGCACAGAAAACCTACGCTAAAGGATCTACCAAGCAAGGATGTTTCCAATCCAAAACAAAGGTTCAAGATAGACAAGAAGACTCTTGGAAAATGATTCCATGGAGAATGTTTCCTCCTAGGTATCAACCCACCTTTTATGGTTTTTTTTATTCTTGTAGAAAGTTTGGGCATTTGTGCAAGCACTTGCAGCTGAGGTTGGGCTCCAAGGGGTCGAATTTCAGAATTCTAAACCAGCCAAAATACTTTCTGGGTTTTTCTGGGTTTTTTACAAGGATCCCAAATATAAAGCTTCATAATTTTCTAAGCATCGAATGTGGGGTTTTAATCCGTATCTTTGCAACAGACAGTGTAGAATTGTTGGGGATTGAATAGTGCCTTTGGGGGCTAATTTTGGGAAGTCCAAATCGGGCCAAACCATTTCTGGGTTTTTGTGGGTTTTGGCCAAGGAGTTTGTGGCTGAAGTTTCATCATTTTCTGAGCACCAAAGGAGGAGTTTCTTGTAGTCCCTTTCCAGGAAGTTGTGAAGTTTTCTCGGCATAGCAGAGCATTAGAGGAGCAACCATTTCCAACATTTCAGATCATTGTATTATCACCTGGGTTTTGTCACACTTGCCATTGAGGCAAGCCCAGGGGCATTCATCTATACTATTGTACTTGCTTCATTGATTGATAAAATGGCTCAGCTAGTTCTTAATTCCAGAGTTTTTATGAGCATTTGTTGTTGTTTTAAAAAAATTGTGTTGTAAATCGTTTTTGCTTTGCATATCACTATTTATTTAAGTTTTGAACATTACACACTCTTTCCATATGGATGAGGAAACATATGATTGATGAAGGTGGATAAATGAATGGCACATCATCATCGGTTATTGATGGTTGTCAAGGGCTACTAGCTACCAACTGGAAGAGATGGTAGAGAAACTTTTCTCCTATGGGGTCACCCACTTTTGGTGGTACAATACCACCTGAACAAACCTCTTAAGATCAAGTGGGATCAACATCACTGTTGACCACTATGTGTCAACTCCCCATAGCAAGTACACCCCCTTTTCTTCGCAAAAGGGATAGCGCTTGATTGAAATGTCCGTGCCATTCGACAGTCATCGTCGAATTGATCATACTATGTTGTAAATCCAGTTTGCATGTATTGTAAATAATCTTAGCAGATATGAGTCATGTATGTAAATGGCCTAGGTGGACCTAATTTTCTAGTGATAATCTACGTTCCGGAAGGTTTTTCGTCTCACCGATCCATGATCGGCAGAGTTTTCCTTCAGCTTAACCCCAAATCCGGAATGAATTTTGTCATTAGAATCTTAGAAGAATCCTAGTGTGTTAATCTGCTAAATTATAGTTGTGTCGCAGAACTGGGTGGTTTATCATGCAGTGTTTTTAAAACCGGAACCGGTGACCGGACCGGTCCACCTAATGAACCGGTTTACCGACCGGAACCGGTCTAACCGGGACTGGTTTGGTCTAAACGAACCGGTTTTTAAAAAATACATTAAATAATTAATTTTTAATGAAACAAAACTATTTTTAAGATGTAAAACCATGATTCCAAGCCAATAGAGACAAAATATGCAAAGTTTGCTCATTTATATACCATGCAAAGGTGAATATATCAAAATGGCACCGAGTGCAATACATATCATCGACAAAATAGCAA
Source organism: Pinus tabuliformis (assembly GCA_031772625.1). NCBI lineage: Eukaryota > Viridiplantae > Streptophyta > Pinopsida > Pinales > Pinaceae > Pinus > Pinus tabuliformis. Next base: position 1,724,823,572 of record CM062819.1, on the reverse strand, counting down.
AATACATAAGAAATGAGGCTCTAAATGGCCTATAAAGTCCAAAAACAATGCTGCAAGCTATGAGGCCATTGGCCTACTACAAGTCTACAGTGTACACATGATCAATCATCAAGTCCATCACCACTACTAGACACAGGATCATCATCAGGAGCTACATAGACATCATATGGTTCAGAGTCTGAGGATGCCTCAGCCTGATCTGCAACATCAGTATCAATGCCACCAATGACAATAGAAGTGGACCTAATGGAAGCACGAGTTTGTCGACCTGCACGACTAGTGCCTTCCATTGGTTCCTTGCCTTTCCTTGATGCCGCTACTGATCCTGGTTCTGATGCCGCCACATAATCTGCCTCATCCCCCGCTAAAGCCATGTCGATATCAAAATCAGCCTCAAACACAGGATCTTCAGTCTCCTCCACCCATTCTGATGTTGGATCAATATCGTCCAACACAATGGGATCTAGATCAGGTGATTTGCTCATCATTTGGTTCCTCCTCAGTCGAAGGTTGTATTGCACAAAAACAAGATCATTTAACTGTTTTTGTTCCAAGCGGTTTCTCTTCTTCGTGTGTATGCGCTCAAAAACAGACCAATTGCGCTCACAACCTGAAGCACTGCAAGTTTGACTGAGGACTCTAATTGCAAACCTTTGCAATTGAGGACACTGGCCACCAAATGACTCCCACCAATGTGCTGCAAAGAAAAAGACAATAATTAGTAACTTAGTTTATAATTTGAATTGTAAAGAACGTAAACAATTTTAACTTGAAATGAAAAACAAAATGGAAATTGGAATTGCTTACCTGGTTGGTCCACATCTCTTGCCATCTTTGCCAAGTTTTTGCCAAAAGTACCACTTGTAATATTGAAAATAGTAAGTTGTCTATGTATTTCCAACTGGTCTACATGGTTAGGGACCATGCGCTCCAAGCAATCAATCAATCCAGCTCTGACCTCCCCATCATGCTGATCTCCTAGCCGATTTTTATAGTGATACCTTGGGTTCAAAAAATACCCGGCTGCATGTATAGGACGATGGAGTTGATTGTTCCATCTGTTATCAATGATCTCCCATATACGACCATATTTAGCTAACCTGTCCTTGTAAGCTGCCCGTATCTGCTCCTTTGCCTGATCCATAGCTTCATAAATGTAGCCCATGGCCAATCTTTCCCCATCCACCAACCTTAGCACCTTAACAAGGGGCTTGGTAATTTTCACAAGCTCTACAGACCTTTTCCAAAAATAAGTGTCTAACACTTTCTTTTTGGTGTCTTTTCCATCTGGTCTACGAGCCCATCGAGATTCAGACCATTCTTCAGAGGAAAACATTTTCTGCAAGTTTTTATGTTGACCATTAAGACATTGCAACGTGAGGAAGTGAGTTGCAAATCTCGTAATTGCAGGCCTAACAAGCTCTTTGCCTCCAGTGTGTTTCCTCATTAGGCTCAATACCCATGAGTGGTTGTAAATGTATTTTGTAATGCACTTGGCATGCTCTACAGTGTTTTTTACCCACTCCACTTTGCCTATATCCTCAAGCATGAGGTCTATGCAATGTGCAGCACATGGAGTCCAAAATATGGTCTTATATTTGGCCTCAAGCATCTTTCCAGCAAGAACATAGTTTGAGGCATTATCAGTGATGACCTGCACAACATGCTGCTCCCCAACTTCCTGAATAATGTTATCCAAAAGCTCAAATAGAAGGCTTGCATCCTTTACCCTATCAGATGCATCAACTGATTTCAAAAACATGGTTCCTTGAGGGCAAGAAACAAGGAAATTAATGATAGTGCGGTTCTTTCCATCGGTCCATCCATCTGACATAATGGAACAACCTGTTTTGAGCCATGACTCTTTAAACTCAACCAAATACTCATCAATGGAAGATATCTCTTTTTGCAAAAGAGCTCCCCTCAAGTCATGCATACTAGGGCCTTTGAAGCCCTTTCCTGCAGCTATAACAGAGTCCCACATGGCTTGGTAATAAGGTGAGCGAGCAGCATTAAATGGGATATCTGAATCATACCACCATCTAGCAATGTATTGGTGAGAAGTTTCTTTGCATTGTTTTTTCCAATTTTGATCCAAAGTGGGTTGAGAACTTGGCTGGGAGGAAGTGGGATTAGATTTAGAAGAGGCAATGTTGGCAGAAGATGAGAGATAACTTTGGATGTTTGCTCTCTTTGTTCCTTTTGATGGTTGGCCAACTCCAACAGAAGGATGAACATAGTGAAAGGGGTCATTGGTGGAAGAGATAGAAGTGGAGTCTTGAATCTCATAATCATCATACCCACTCTCTTTCATGGCTTCTATTAATTCCCTCTTCCTTGCAATTTCATCTTGGATGGCCTTCTCCCTAGCCTTATCCTCATAAAATTTTTCAAGCTTGGCAATGTATTCTGCCCTAATAGGACCTAACAGTTCTTTTGGTGCATCACATGGCTTTACTTGGCCTCTTACCCCAGCCAAGTGTTGTTTCAACCTAAGAATACCCCCACCTCCAATAGATTTATGGCATAATTTGCATATCATTTTTCCATCAATTACATCACAATGAACCCATGCACTGTCCTTTCCTTTTGGAGCCATGTTTGCTTGAAATAATAACAATTTGCAAAGAAATCTGCCATTTAAAAAAAAATTGTAGCTAAGCAAAATGGAAAACCAAAGATAAATGTAGAAAAACAAATGCACATGCAAGGCTCAAGCTACAAAATTTGATAGCATAGAGCTAGAGAGTTTATAGCATACATGATAGATCATAGAAGTGAGAAGTTTATAAGTATAACACATTAAAAAAAAATTCATGGACAACAGACTCAAATGAGGAATTATCAAGTGCAAATCCTTACCTGGAAATGAAAACTAGCTCCCTTAGCCTCCTCTTGAAGATGGCAACTCCACTGACAGCTACACACTATCTCCAAAATAGCTCCAACTCCAACTCCAAGATGACTACTTCAGCAAAAACTCCACACTCTCCAAGCTCACAAACAAACTCACAAACACTCCAAATCAGTTGTGTGAGACAAATGAGAGTGAGAGGGGTCTCTTATAGCAAGTGTGAGGGTGTTTTTGGAGGGAAAATACCTTTCCCTCACCCCCAAAACCCCTAAACCACAAAACCGCTGCGCTTTTTGTCATTAATCGGTGGGCTGTCCATAAACCGGCCGGTTTTGACCGGTTAGGGCCAGATTTCGGGCACAGTAGGTAGCTAACCGGGTTTTTTAGGCAGGTTCGGACCGGCCAGGCCTCTAACCGGCCGGTTAGACCGGTTACCGGTTTTTGTGGCCGGTTTTTAAAACTATGGGTTTATGAGGGGTCTATGTCAAATGGGTTTTCCCCCTTGGGATGTAAAGTTGTAAAAGTCATGATGTAAAGTGTCTTGAGGGTTAGAAAATGTTTTAATCCCCTCATAAGTCCTAAGTCCTAGGTCCTTGGTGATTTTTCCAAAGGTTAAGTTCGAGGATCCATTTAAAAATAAATTCAAAAAATTGAAAAGATAAAAAAGAATATATATATAAAAGATATAAAATAAATAAATAAAAATAAAAATAATTAAATAAAATAAAAAACTTAAAAAATAATAAAATAATAATATTTTGAGTAAATAAATGCAGAATTTCAATTTTGTAATGCATTAAAAATTCGGCGGATGAGATTAAGAGATATCTTGGTCCTCATCGACGGTCAAGATAATTTTGACGTGGATCACTCGAACTAGCTATTGGGAATTTTTCCTTTAAATAGGGTGCTAGGGGTCATTTGAGATCAGATTCGATCTGTGAGTCTTGTGCTGAAGAAGCTCTCTTGTAAACCTTTTCTGGTACTAATAAAGAAAGACTTTGGGGTTGAAATCTTGCTGGTGTTACTCTCTTGAAGTGTTGTGAGCTATTCTACTTTCTGCATATTTTAATTTTCAGCCATTAGTAACAGCTCATTGTAGAGTATTGTTGAACACAGATATCTTGTTCACTTGCTAGGGTTTGAATGGTATTAGGATTTCTGAAATAATGGCAGGGATCTCCATTGCATCTGAGATCTAGTACTGTTTTTCTCTCTTTATTGATGGTTGAAGTGAGCTGTGCAGGAAACCCTTATTGAAGAAGATCAGTGGGCGTTTGGGGAAGTTCTCGGCTGAACCAGCCAACTCCCGCAAGCATTCTCTTGCAGAGCCCAGCTAGTTTTGATCCTGGGTTTATCATTTAAGTTTGTTTTTTCTGATTTGCATGAGAGATTTTTGAAGTACTTCATAGTAAATCTAATATTATGAAAATATTATGGAGGGTTACTGACAAATCTGGCTGTTGCAGAGTCACAAAACTGTAAATAATTTTCGCCGGTTCTTAGGGTTTCATTTATTTTTTATTGTTTTCAGGTTCTGGTTGCTTGTTTCATTGTTTTCAGGTCACAGGTGCAGGTTTTGAAAAATTTTCAGGGTTTTATCAAGCAAATTTGGAGCAGGGAATTTCAAATATTGATTTTGTGGAGAGATTCAGTGGTTTTTCTGGGCAATCTAGGCAATCCGTTCCATCTCCACGTTGCTGGCTACTCAGAATCGAACCTGCAGCCTTGTTTATGCTTTCCATCTGCTGCTATATCTACCTTACTTCACGCTGTTACTTAAACCCATAACGGCTGCAATACATTGCTATGGCTCTTTTCCAGCTCCACGTTGTCTCAGCAGAGTCTATTGCCCCTCGTCCAGCTACCAAGAGTTGCTATTGATTTTTCGCCCGTTCCTCTTTCTGCTGCCAAACACTCAGACCTGCAAGCACAGCGCATCACTTGCGTCGTGCATCCTCACGCTCTCCTCTACCTCCGTCGAGCTGCCATCCTCACCTTCATTCCTACAGCAAAACCTGCACACATTACGCACTGCAAACTCCGCCGTCAGATTCCTTCAACCACACGCAGCAAGAAACGCTTTAAAATTTTACAGTTGTTCCCTCAATGCTGACCTGCCCTTCGATCTACACCTGCAGCTGCTCGTTGGCCTCATTCTACGCATTCGTTCCATTTCAAACATCACCAAATTGCAGTAAGAACGCATTTTTTGTTGGTATACACGGGCCAAGTAATATATTTTGGTGGTATTACATGCGGGTGAACTGTTGGTGCGTAAATCTCCTTTCCGTATGCGTAGTAACAAGTCGTTTTTGGTTCAGCGCAAATGCAAATTTCAAAACTTTAGATTTTGGCTTCATTACATTTAGATTTTAGTTTAGGTTTCGATAGTTGTTTATTTGCATGGTTAGGAATTAGCGTAGGTTGATTTATTTTTTTTTAAAGTTGTCCGGTTTTAATTTACATTTTTGTTGGATTTAGTTTATGATTAGATTTTAATGTGAGGTTTTGTTTTTTTAAGAAAATATAAATAGTAAAAATTCATAACAAAATGTGTTCTATAGTTTAGGTTTCAAATTTAAATTTAGATTTAATTTTTTATAGTTTAGTCTTAGATTAGATTAAATTTTATTTTTTCATTTTTTAGTTTTAAGTTTAAAGCTTTAAAAATATATATAAAAATTAAAAATCATAAAAATTATAAAATTATAAAAAAACAAGTTTCTCTTCTTTTAAAGTGTAGATTTTGATATTATTTTTTAGGTTTCATTTAGATTTAATTTTTGTTTTATCTGAAAAAACATAAAAATATTTTGGAAATATTTTGCCAGATTCAGTCTTGGCTCAGGGATTTATCACGTTTTATCTTTTCTGCTGAGGCTAAAATTTTGATGTGGAATTAATGTTTATCATTTTTATGTGATTTAGCATGCATGAATGATCATTTTGAAGATTAGCTACATGAATGTGATATCTGGTTAGCGTTTAAAATTACATGGTTGTGTATCGAACTTTATCTTTCGAAATTTTAAATCGTTGGAGTATCATTAAGCCGTTAAGCATTTTCTTGCATTTGATAAAAGTTAATCTTCACTCGAGTTATTTGAATTTAAATGATTGCTCTACATGGTTTACATTTCTGCAACATTTAGTAAGTAATCATTTAAACATTAACTTCACAAGGCACTGGTCTATTTATTTAACAAATCAATTGAGTGCTTGTTTCCTCGTGTCTCCCAACCCAACTGTTTCACAGTTGGTCAATCATTTTCCCATAGGGTCTACCCCCCTTAGCCGCGGGAGACAGGCTTAAACGGAGAGATCGGGGATCAGGGTGACAACCCCCAGTCTGAGCGTTGTCGTGACAATCCGTGCGACAACAATCACTAAAGACATAAAATCATTAAAGCATCATATTGGACCATATCTAATGTTAGGGGAACATAAATACTTCACACAACACTTACCTTCAAATGTCTAACTAGCTCAAGATCTACAAACAAGTTACCTCACTTATCTTAGGGATGATTAGGTCAACAACCCTATTCAATGTTTCTAGCCCCCAAAGGGAGTGGCATGTCCTAGGTAAACCCATCAATCCATAGGTGTATGTGATATGGAGGTCATGGAGTAGGAAAGACTTCAAGGAAGATGCCATACCCATGAAACCAACTAATGGAGGTCCAACATCCTGAGTATAATGATGTAAGGAGGGAGTAATCGTGAAGGCGTAAGTTACCCCTTTGTTGATTTGGGGTAGCATCGGATGTGCTCTAACCATGAAAATTGGTGGAGAGGCTAAAGCACATGAGATCTCCAAGACCCATAAATGGTTTGGACAGATTATACCCAGTTTGGGAGATATTAAAATAATTAATATTTTTAATGGAGTTCCTAAGTCTAAACTTAGGAAAAATAAAATATTAATGAGTATTAATATAAAACTGGGTTGGAAGGTTCCAAAAGTCATGGATCAAGCCAAATCTAATCTTAGTTGTTGATTAGATATTTAATCTCGGTCGTTGAAGGACCAACGAGAAAAGTATAAGAAGAGATTTGAGGGTCAGTTGGAGAACACACCAGAGTGATCAGTGATTCATTTTGCTAGAGCGGAGTTGCTAAGCAAAGTTGAATCAGTGATCAGCAGCAAGGGGCAGTGAGTACGAGGCAGAGAGGCAGAGACAATACTAAGAGACCAACGCAAAAGTAGAGAGAGCGAGAGCAACAGCTAGTCCAAGCTACACAGAGCCCAGCAGAGACAGCGCAGAGGCCAAAGGAACTGCATCATTCACGTAGAGACTATTGGAGTGATGCAGAGGGTCCCAGAGGCTGCGCAGTGCCTTAGAGGGTTGATGCAAAGGGTCCTGGGGCTGACACAGGTCAGAGAGACGCTGACGCAGAGGCCAGAAGGGCCAGTGCTAAGCTTTAGTTGTGCTAGAGAGGGTTCCGTCGGACAGGTTTTCTGAATACCTGTTTCCGAATATAGAAGTATTGTTGTCGTGTATTTTTCTCTATCGGGTGAGATGGTTAGGCACCCTGTTGTACTCAAATAGACTGCATAATAATGTAACCCTATGAATAGCTCACTAGTTTTCCCACATTGGGTTTTTTCGAGGACATTTGTCCAAAAATAAAAGTGTCACTTATGTGCTTGTTTTCCTTCAGTTGATGATCTATAGATGTTGTGACTGTATTGTGTTTATTTCAGTGTTTAAATGTATTACATAACTTGTTCGAATTTAAACAAGTAGAAGAAATAAACCAGCAAAATACAGATTAATTTTCTAACGAAAAGACATAGAAAATTCAACATGGTACCAGAGCATGGTTGCAGATCACAAGAGAACTGAAGGCATCAGCTGAGCAGAGCATTTGCAGCAGAATTAGTTGTCTCGAGTGGCAGTAGTTGATCTTTGCAGAAGCGACAAAGGAAGGGTTGACACAGAGGGACTGCGTCATCAGTCTGGGCTAGAGAGAGGTCAGCGCAGAGGCAGAGGAGGGAAAAGAGAGGCTCACGTAGAGCCACGCAGAGGCCAGGCAGGCTAACACAGTTGGCTGAGGGAGTTGTTTTGCCGATGTCGAGATTGCGCAGAGCCAAGAGGCTCAATCCTTCAATTGCTAGGGTGAAGGACGCTGTGGGCAGTTTGCGGGAGCGAAGCTAGTGGGGTACTTTGGTTAAAACAGTACCTAACAAGGCAAGACCAAGGTAGAGGGAGTTGCTGCCAAGGCAGATTTCTAGCCAAGGAATCTAGATTAGTGTTGTAGTTGCACAGACAATCGGAGAGGAGCAACTTGACAATTGGTAGAAGGATTTCCAAGAGGGAAATCGGGACTCAGAGGGAGTCCAGAAGAGAACTTCCAGACGGGAAGTAGAGAGACTCAGAGGAGTTGAACCAAGAACATCCAGATGGGAAGTAGAGAGACTCAGCAAGAGTCGAACCGAGAAATTCCAAGCGAGAAGTAGAGAGACTTGGAGGAGTCGACAGAAGAGAAGCGAGATGGTCGTGAATGGGCTGAGGGATCAGGACAGGCTGGACGAAGTGTCCAACTTTGTGGTCTGGAAGGCTAGGATCTTGTCCATTCCAGACAGACATCGTATCAAGGGCTTCACCTTCAGAGTGATGGCTATCCCAATTGACCTGGTAGCTAATGAAAGGTACGAGGAGGCAATGGCTAAGGTAAAGTGCATCACCCTTGATGGGGTCAAGGATCATGTGGTCCCACATATTGCTGAGAAAGAAACGGCAAAGGAGATGTGGGATACTTTGAAGACATTGTACCAGCATACTTCCGTGCAGAGGAAGATGCTCCTGGAGAATCAACTAAAGTCATACCAGATGCAGAAGGGAGAGCAAAGAGATGTCTTCCTCGGTTGGTTGAAGGAGATCCATGACCAGCTAACTTCCACAGGGACCACGCCGGATTAGGAGTTGATGGTAAGGACCGCACTTAATGCAGTCTCCAAGGATTGGGAGACATTTGTCCAAAGCATACTGGGCAGGACGAGTCTTCCGGATTGGGAAGAACTTTGGGCGGCTCTTCGTTAAGAAGAGATCAGACAACTAACTAAGGCAGGGAGTAGCGGCAAAGGGGTCAGGATCAAGAAGGAAGAGAAAGAGGATGCAGCTCTAACATCTGTGGGAAAGCAGGAAAAGAGGAAGAGGATGCAACTCTAGCATCTGCGAGAAAGAAGGAAAAGAGGAAGAAGAAGGACCTCTCCAAGGTCAAGTGCTTCCATTGTGGGGAACTGGGTCACTATTCGAACCAGTGTCTGAGAAAGAAGAGTAAGGTAGAGGCTTTTGACTCGAAGGCAGCACCAGCGAGGGCGGAGAAAGAAGTCGAGGAGGATGACGATTGTGCCATGAGTGCTCATGTGCCACTTGAGAAGAAGTGGGGAGACATCGAGTTGTAGTCAAGAGGACTACAGGCGATGAGGGGCAGGATCCTTGAGGTACCCAACCTCTTGGATTATACCTTGCTACGGGAGCCCCGAAGAGAGAGTAGCAGGACTAGCGGATGTTGGTAGAGACGGATGCAGATGAAGCAGCAGAGAGTGCTATAGTGCAGGAGTCCCCGGGCAGCGCGAGGCTAGCAGGCTGCAACAATGCGAGAGGCACGGGAGTGTTGCACCAATGCAGGATGGCACAGAGAGGTGTGCAACAGTGCGAGATGCAGGGAGTTGTTGCAGCAACACAGAGGTCAGTAGAGGGAGCACTTGTGAGAGGCAAAGGGAGCTTCAGCATCAGGAGTGTTTCTAGCCTAACAGAGATGTCAGAAGTTGGGTGGATCTGTTACTTCTCAGAAACTGAGTTGCATTGCAGTAGCAGAATGCAGTAGCACAATGCAGCATAATGAGAGGGGATGCAATGTAGATGCAGTGTTCGGAGGATGGACCAGCAGCAGCACAGATGCAGAGGGAGTTGTCGTACGGATGCAGCAGTGGCAGTGGCAGGGCCATGGGCAGCAGTACAAGATGCAGCAGTGCAGAGGATGTTGGGCGGGAAGGCCTAGCATCAGCACAAGTACCGGTGCCGGATAATTAGAGTGATGCTCAATGAGGAGTATTACTAGAGCACATTCCTCACTAAGAGGGAGTGTTGATTTGGGGTAGCATCGGATGTGCTCTAGCCATGAAAATTGGTGGAGAGGCTAAAGAAAATGAGATATCCAAGACCCATAAATGGTTTGGACAGAATGTACCCGATTTGGGAGATATTAAAATAATTAATATTTTTAATGGAGTTCCTAAGTCTAAACTTAGGAAAAATAAAATATTAATGGGTATTAATATAAAACAAGGTTAGAAGGTTCCAAAAGTCATGGATCAAGCCAAAGCTAATCTTAGCCATTGATCAGAGATTTAATCTCGGTTGTTGAAGGACCAACGAGAAAAGTATAAGAAGAGGCTTGAGGGTCAGTTGGAGAACACACTAGAGTGATCAGTCATTCATTTTGCTAGAGCAGGGTTGCTAAACAAAGTTGAATCAGTGATCAACAGCGAGGGGCAGTGAGTATGAGGCAGAGAGGCAGAGAAAATACTGAGAGACCAGCATAGAAGCAGAGAGAGCAAGAGCAACAGCTAATCCACGCTACATAGAGCCCAGTAGAGATAACGCAGAGGCCAGAGGAACTGCGTCATCCACGCAGAGGCTGTTGGAGTGACGCAGAGGGTCCCAGAGGCTACGGAATGCCTCAGAGGGCTGCCGCAGGGGGTCCTAGGGCTAACGTAGGTCAGAGAGAGGCTGACGCAGAGACCAAAAGGGCCAGCGCTAAGCTTCAGTTGTGCCAGAGAGGGTTTCGTGAGACCAGTTTTCTGAATACCTATTTCCGAATATAGAAGTATTGTTGCCGTGTATTTTTCTCTATCAGGTGAGACGATTAGGCACCCTGTTGTACTCAGATAAACTGCATAATAATATAACCCTCTGAATAGCTGCATTGGTTTTCCCGCATTGGATTTTTCCGAGGACATTTGTCCAAAAATAAAGGTGTCACTTGTGTGTTTGTTTTCCTTCAATTGATGATCTGTTGATTTGGGGTAGCATCGGATATGCTCTAGCCACGAAATTTGGTGGAGAGGTTGGAGCACATGAGATCTCCAATGCCCAGAAAGGGTTTGGGCAGATTCTAAACAGATCAAGAGATATTAAAATAATTAATATTTTTAATGGAGTCCCTAAGTCTAAACTTAGGGAAAATAAAATATTAATGTGTATTAATATGAATCTGTGTTAAGAATGGTCCAAAAGACATGGATCGCACTAGATCTAATCTTAGCCGTTGATTAGGGACTTAATCTCGGCCATTGATATGTCAACAGGAAAAGTATAAGAGGAGGCTTGAGGGTCACTTGGAAATCACACTAGAGTGATCAGTCATTCTATTCTCTAGAGCAGGGTTTGCTAAAAGAGATAGAATCAGTGATCAAGAGAGCAGCTGAGGGGCATTGAGTACAGAGAAACAAAGAAGGCAGAGAGATTGTGCCAGAAAAGCAACGCAACAACCAAGGAAAGTGACGCAGAGCCAGCAAGGGCTCACGCAAGGCCACGCAGAGGCAGCCAAGTGATGCACAGAGCACTAAAGAGGCCAGCGTGTCTGACGCAAAGGCCCAGAAAGCTGACGCAGGGCCTCCTGGGGCTGATGCAAGGCCAGCGTGAGACAGAGAGGGCCTAACGCAGTCCAGATTGGGCAGACGTTGGAGTTGCAGGAGCAGTTTTGTGCTAAAGAGCTGCTAGAAAGATTTTCCGGGGTTTTCAGCGAGGAGATTTCTCTCAAACTAAGAGGTACCACTGCCAAGGAAATTCTCTGTTGGGTAGGCCAGTTTCGCCACCCAGATTGTACTTTGATATTGCTTAATATGAAAACCCTCGGATAGCTGCATTAGTTTTCCCGCATTGGGTTTTTCCGGGGACATCGGTCCAAAAATAATGGTGTCATGTGGTGTGTTTGTTCTTGTTTCTTTTAGTTGCTAATCTATAATATGTTGAGCATGCACTGGTGTTTATTTTCAGTGTTTACTTTGTAAATAACTTGTTAAAAAAATAACTAGTTAGGAATAAATCAGAAAAAGTGCATGAAAGGTTTCTAACTAAAACTTAGAAACTTCAACATGATTTGTAGATGTTGTGACTGTATTGTGTTTATTTCAGTATCTAAATGTATTAAATAACTTGTTCGAATTTAAACAAGTAAAAGAAATAAACCAGCAAAATACACATTAATTTTCTAACGGATAGACTTAGAAAATTCAACACCCTTTCCTTGGCTTGCTTTTTCCACCCCTTTGGTGCAGCTTTTGCTCTAATGATTTATCTTTGGTTGGTGCATAGCATAGGAGACCAAGCTTGCTTTGTGTTTTTCCAATACCCCCTAAAGATGTAGCGATTTCACGCTCATTGGCCTTGGGATATTCAAGAGTTCCTTTGTTTTAGATGAAGCATTAAATGCTCGAGGTGCTAGGTGATGGCTAATGATGGGGGTAGAGCTCATGCTATGTTTTTTCTCACATGTTAAATAAGACCCATCCATCTTTTGCATTTTATATTTTCTTTCTATTGTGGCTTTATATGCTTTTATCATTATTTTTGTTGCATCAACCTCTAGGGCCAAGTTTTTGAGCCATCACTCAAGGATGTGGATATAGGGTGCCAATCCCAATGACCAATGACTATCAACCCAAACGATGGAGATGAATAATCGGGAATGACGGAAAGTGGTAGGTGTGGATTACCCTACACGCTATATCAATTAGTGCCCCCCTCCCCCCCACCTCCCCCGGTAGTGCCCTTCCTAAACCATAAGGCCTTAAAAGAGGTCCCGCTAGACTAGCGTCAAAGGCTAACCCCCCAGGTGAAGTGTTGGAACAAGGATATGTTAAAATTGGCAACTAGGGCCAAATTCCACCTTGGGACAACTCATTTGATGGAGATGATGATTGCATTGGATTCCTCTTTTCGAGAGGTCCAAGATTGATATAAAGATCATCTCATTCGAACAAGCAGAAGTGTGATTTTGAATTTATGCCCACACATGTGCAAATTGATCAGGTCGGCTTCATCATTATGTAGGCTCAAGAAGCCCAATGGATGTGTCTCTTCACCCACAACGAAGTGTATAAATACAAGAGACCTCACACCTCATTTGGACATCCATCACTCACACATTCTTCTCTCTCTTCATCAAATTGGTTCGTACAGCGATTGGGAAGCCTCTCTCTATCACACGTGTGGCAAGAAGGTCAAAGTTTTCTGGGCTAAATTGCCAAACTGAAATTGCAAAATTTCACAGTTTGACCAACGTTGACCAGCGTTGACCGATGTGATTTTGACTAGTTTTGACTGCGGTTTTTGGGGCATAATTTCGATTTTCTTAGGCAGCATTGTCTTTCTTCAAAATCAAGGTTTTCTGGGCTGTTTGACCTGCATTGACTGCAGGCCTATTTGACCGCAGAGTTGACCACAGGTTGACTGAATTTGACCAAAATTTTTGTGACAGTTTTGAGTTGACTTTGACCACTGCTGGAGGCCGAGTTTCACTGCCTTTGACCGAGCTTCAAAGGAGGTGTTTGACTGCTGTTTTGACCAGTGTTGACTTTCTATTTAGGGCTGAAGTTTGACTGCAGTTGACTGCAGAATTTGACAGGGCTGGTTTGACTTTGTATTGGGCTAGTCAATTTGACTTTTGTACTCTCTCTCTCTGCTGAAATATTGAATAATAATAAGAAGAATTGATCAAATGGTTTTCTCCACATTGCGGTTTTTCCCTGGCATCTGCCAAATCCGGTGTTCTCTTGTCTTGGCTTGACTTCTGCATTTTGTTTTATGTTCTATCTGCATTCACTGTCAATGTGATTAATGGTTAATGTGATTGCCACTGGAAGTAATTAGAAATTGTTATTGGGTTGCTAAAGGAACATTGAAGTAAATTGCGCTAAGCATAGAACATACCATTGTTAACTAAAATTAACAGGATACAATCAGGAGTAGTTAATAATCCAACTGCCCCATGATTCATATCAATATGCCTGTAACATTATATGAAAGCACATAATTGCCAAAATGGTTGGAGTAGCAGTTGATAGATGACCCACCTTCCTTCAAGAAGAATTCTAGATGGGCAAGAACATTGACTAGAGCAATAGGTGGAGAGCTTTGGCATAACACTATCTACAGACCATCATAGGGCTGCTGGCTGGCTGTCTGTTAAATGAGGAGAAAACTTTTCTCTTATGGGTTACCCACTTTTGGTGGGAAATACGTGGCAAAGGAGGAAGAAACTGTTCACCAAGATCCAATTCAAGCAAAGAAACAGTTTTCTGGCATCTTTTCATCAAAGGTTGGTAGCAAGATGGAATCCCATAGTGGAAATTACCTCTTTAATCCTTCAGTGATGTAATGTTTTCTGGAGTCTTATTTCTAGTAAAACAGTTTGTGCAGTTATATACATGCTGACTAGTTACCAATAGTTGTAGACAAAAGGGATAGTGCCGACAGGGGACAGTTATGTTGAACTTTTGAGAAATTTTTAAGTGCTCATGACAGTCCTACTATTTAACTTTTGTATTATCCTGCTGGACATATCAGTCGCAGTCTTATTTTAATACATATTAAATTTTCCTGTTTTAGAATAAGCAAAGTTTTTAAGCTATTTTTTGCCATACATGTACTTCACTTTTTTTATTCATTATTATTAAATGATTAGTGTTGCTCGGTGATGTTGTGATTGGGTAGCTAGATTTACCTGAGTCTTGCATTAGTGGACCTTTCCAACAGTGCAGTTTTATAAAGTCTTGGTTGAGACCCTTATTAATTATTCTGAACATTTACCTCAGATTATTGCTCTTCTTGTACGATGTTCATGCATTTCATAAGCTGCAGTTAGATTTGTTTTGATGCAAACATAGATGTGGCATAAGAACATATAATATTTTTAGTATTTACTCAGTTCTGGTTAGTTATTATACAATGATAATGGATCATGACTGAATGATTTCCATGATGAATGAATTCTTAGTTGCTAGAAGGAAAATTTCACTTCAAACGGGAGCAAAATGAAATAAAAAATCAGTAAAATTTGGAAGATGGAAAAGGAGAAATATGAATGTCCCAGAATATATATTTAATCAATGGAAGACAAAATAGTGCACACTATCTGAATAAATACAATTGTCCAACAAATTTAGATGTTCAATTGTTGTGCTCACCTGAGCTCTCCTCCGTAACTGTGAATAACCGGGATTACTCTTGGCAAGATTATACCTAAACTCCATTTCTTTCTCTGAGTTGGGAGAAAACCTTTCCACGTTTTTCCAGGGACCAATTGTCCTCTCTTTTCCAAAAATTTTCAATTTCTGTTTGTTGTCCGCATAGATATTGTCTCCCATCCAAATGAAAAGTTGTGGGTTGAATTGTAATATTGCATTCCAAATTGGCTGCAAATGCATACAAGTACATTGACATGGTAGAAAAGAGAAAGTGTAAGGAATTTGAGAATGAAATTCCAATAGCTGTAGTAAAGTTAAAGAAAGAGCTGATTAATTATTTATAACTTATTTTTTCAATCACACACAAAATTCTATTAGTAAATGCTAAGACTACTATCAAAAGAACATTTCAAGCCTATAAAGTTTGAATCCTATCATCAAAAAGGTTAATATGGTACATATATATGTATAGGCATTGTTGATCATGTACATGTCAACAGTCCAAGAAGCGAAGTATAAAGCCGCTGATAAAAAAATTTGAGTCAATATCATCATTGTAATCCAAAATTCTGCTTTTGTATTGTAAAAATGATTCTAGTATGACTATTAAGCCATGTAACAACACCTAGGTAAGCCTATGACTCTTCTCAAAGAGTTTCACTCCAAGGAGCTTTTTCACCTCCCCAAATTATATGTGTTTGTAAACACAAATAATTTGCAGAGTTTTTCTCCCAGATATACCCCAAAGCTAAGGTGGAGCTCATTGACAAGGTCTTAGGTGAGTCCTAGTGTTAATGGAGTCTATGTCATTTTCATACTAGATCATGTGTCTTGTTGCAGAATTTGGTTGAGTCTCAAGTGGTTTATGTCTATGTGTATTTCCCCTTCTAAGGGTTGAATTATTATTTTGATATAAAACTGTGTTTAGAAATATTTTTGATGAATAGCTCCTCGTAATTAGAACACCATTAACAAAATATTTTATAGATACACTTGGAGAGTGGAAAAATAATTAATCCCCTCTTGAGTCTTTTTAATCTTAATTTCTGGCAAAAATAAAATTAATATTAGCCAAAAATTATCCAAAAAATAAAATGAAAGGAAAATTAATTACACTCCAAGTGGAAAATTCATCAAAAAATATTTGAGGCTATTTTCAAAGAAAAATAATTCAAGTCAAAAATAAAATGCCTCATTTCGTAGGCGAAAAGGAACCAGTCCAAAAATTCGTTGGACCCAAAATATTATTTTCTCTAGCAAATCGATTTTTTGGGCCAAGCAAATAATTATTTTGCACAAGTAACAAAAATTCTATTTTTTGGAGGTCTTCCATATTCCAGAAGTCAAAGTTTGACCTCTCTAGCACAATGAATGAGGGTCGAAATTTTTTGGAGATTTGTGTCAGCTAATTAAGGGATCGGATTTATTCTTCCAAGATCAAGCCATGCATCGATGCAACTAGTTGTTATTTCCACTTGGAGGGGTTATTCCCTCTCATTTTTCTATATAAGGAAGCTCTCAATCTCCTCATTGTAATCTGGAACTGTGTTGAAAATATTTTGTACTTAGTTAAGCTTTGCTGGAATTTCTGCGTTAAGAAAAAGTTTTTGGGGTTTCAATTCAAGGTGTATTTTCGCTTGATGATTCATAGTATGTGTTGAATTTATTTTTATGCTCTAATTGTTTTAACTGAAGATTATTGTTCCATTGCCAAATGTTGGATTATCTATTAACACAGGTATCTTGCTTTAGGTATTGGGTTAGAGAAAGCACATTGAACCTAGCAGATCTAGCAAGTATCTCTAGATCTCTAGACTTCTTGTGTGAATCAAGCCCCTATGGAACTAATAGTCTATCTTATGTGTAGATATCTTCAGATATTCAACCCTTGGATGTGACCCAAGTACATGGACTTCAAGGTGATAACATCTTGGTTGAACTCTTAGCTTATTTAAAAATTTACTGAGCAGGGTTTAGATTGGTACATTAAAATACAAATTATTTCTATCATTTATTTTCAAAATCTACTTGGGCTATAAATGAATTATTCACTAATTAGGGCTAATATTTTCTTGTATATTATTGTAAATAATTTATAAATTATTTTGTAAATTATTTCCAACCCTTGTATATTATTTTTCTCATTTGTAAATAATAGTTTTGGGGTTTTATTTTAGAAATTTCTAGATCTTATGTCTTGAGCTCTATTTATTTATCTTGCAAGTGTCATTAGCTCAAAATTTCAAAGACAAATCTGAAGCAAGAGCTGAGAGACCCTCACCTAGCCTAGAAGTCTAGGGTTTGGCCCTATTTCTACCTAAGGAGGGGTTGTCCAGCCAAAAGAGGAATTGCATTCAGCTAGAAGGGGCTGATCTAGGCCTTTTAGGGCCTGATCTACAAGACCCAAGTGCTCAAATTGCAACACCTAGCCTCCAAGAAGAAGTCGCTAGCCCTAGAGAGCTTGTTTGATCTTGCAACTCGATTCTTTTAATTATTTGCCTTCTAAATTGATTTTGCAGGTGGTTCTTGGTGCTGGAGATCAATTTTGGGCTTGAGATTGACTTATCTTGCTCGGAAGTAGTGGCCGCAAGGGTTTTCAGGCCTCTATGCCTTAGTCGCAGCCCCAATAGGGCCATTTTACCCTAGTTGTAGCCTCAATTAGGCCATAAGCCGTAGCCGCTAGCCTTAAGGCCATTTCTAGACCTAGCGGCAAGAGTTTCTAGGGCTCCTAGCCCTAGCCGCAGCCCTAAAGGGCCTCTAAGCCCTAACCATTTGCTTAATTTGTCATTTAAATTATTTTTTAGGGCTAATCCCTTGTGTTTGCGGGAGTATTGCAATTGTTGCAAGCCTTGCATCACCATTTTTGAAGTCATTTGCCTTAGCCGCTACCCTAAGACGCTCATCTTGTTATGGTCGTAGGGTTTGGTGACCTTCTTTTTCACAAGCTAACAATTTGTGGTTGCAGGTATTTAAAGCCTAAATCATAGCCAAAACACTTCATTTGGTGCCTCAAGCTTGTATCAACTTGGCAGGCTTAATAGTGGAGCAAGGCCTTTAGGCCTTGAGCATTTGATCTCTCTAGCCCTGCCTCTTTTGTTGACTGTCCTAAATGATCAGATCTGAAAACTAATGTCACAGTGGCATAATCAAGTATAAATCACCTTAAAGAAGCTTGAAAACACCTCTAAATAAGCCTAATAACTCTAAGAAATAACACTCATCACTTAACAGCTTAATCACAATTGTGTTTGCTAGCTTCTCATGTCAATTTTGGGACTGTTTTAACAATAATAGCTTGCTGGTCTGATTTGCTCAAGTCTGGTACATTTCAAAGTAATATCATTGTGTGGAATTCATTGATGAATTAATCATAAAAGTCTTGCATTGACTTATCTCTTGCATTTCTTGCATTATCATTGTTAAGATAGATAAGTTTCCTCTTTGCGTTTTGCATCGTTGCATTATTGCATTTGTGTTGTCTAGCATCCATTGTTAATCACTGTTAGCAATATCTTATTGTGCTTGTTTGTATTGTGTCTAAGATCATTTATTGTGCTTCATTGACTTATGATATGAGTGATAAATTGCTCTAAATTTGTTCTTGAGCCTAATTGTGAATCATAAGAAGAATTGATCTTATTGACACATTAATAAGCTCTAACAAGTATTTTGGATAAATTGGAATTGCTAATTGTGTTTCATTGGAATTATTTATCTTGCTTCATTGAGATAATCTCTAATCCCTCTCTAAGTGTTCCATTTATTTATTTACTTGCTCTTGTCATCTTGTGTTGAATATCATTGTAAGCATTTTGATTTAATCTTTTTGAAACACTTGGCACATTTAATAATCACATTGAAGCAATCACTCACATCATGCATATTTATTCTAAGTTTAGAAGTGCATCTCTAAAATATACCTCCAAACATAAGCTTGGTTGTAAGAAAGATAGGGCCACCTTTCTCACACAATTTGCCAAGTCTAGACCCTCATCCATAGTTAACACGGTGACCATGTAGTTCCAGTGTGGGTAATCCCTTGTACAAATGAAGGCACTCTGGTGGTTAGAACTCCACGGGAAGTATCGTTAATGAGGCCTTAGCCTCCTTCCTTTGGAATTCTCTCTACAAATTGCGTTCGGAACTAGCTTCAAAAGAATTGAGGGAAAGGATATATCTAGACTAGGCATATAACTAAAATCTACCAAGAATTTGCATCTCACATAGATTTAGTGTTGATTTGTGGTAGCATCGAATGTACTCTAGCCACGAAATTTGGTGGAGAGGTTGGGGCACATGAGATCTCCAATACCCAGAAAGGGTTTGGGCAGATTCTAAACAGATCAGGAGATATTAAAATAATTAATATTTTTAATGAAGTCCGTAAGTCTAAACTTAGGGAAAATAAAATATTAATGTGTATTAATGTGAATCCGTGTTAGAGTGGTCCAAAAGACATGGATCAAGCCAGATCTAATCTTAGTCATTGATTAGGGACTTAATCTCGACCGTTGATATGTCAACAGGAAAAGTATAAGAGGAGGCTTGAGGGTCACTTGGAGATCACACCAGAGTGATCAGTCATTCTATTCTCTAGACCAGGGTTTGCTAAGAGGGATAGAATCAGTGATCGGAGAGCAGCTGAGGGGCATTGAGTACAGACAGACAGAGAGGCAGAGATAGTGCCAAGAGTGCAGCAACGTAGCCAGAGAGAGTGACGCATGAGAAGCCAGTGCTCACACAGGGCCACGCAGAGGCAGCTAAGTGCTACGCAGAGCACCAGAGAGGCCAGCGTAGCTGACGCAGAGGCTTAGAGAGCTGACCCTCCTGGAGCTGACGTAGGCCAAGATAGGTTGACGTAGAGGCTTAGAGAGCTGACCCTCCTGGAGCTAACGTAGGCCAAGATAGGCTGACGCAAGGCCAGCGCTGGGCTAGGAGAGGCTGACGTAGTCCAGATTGGGCAGACAGTGGGGTTTCTGGGGCAGATTGGTGCTAAGTAGCTACCAGAAGGATTATCCAGGGTTTCAGCCAGTAGATTTATCAGAAACCGAGGTATTACTACTAAAGAAATTCTCTGTTGGGTAGGCCAGTTTCGGCACCTAGATTGTACTCTGATATTGCTTAATAAGAAAACCCTCAGATAGCTGCACTGGTTTTCCCACATTAGGTTTTTCCGGGGACATTAGTCCAAAAATAATGGTGTCATATGGTGTGTTTGTTTATGTTTCTTTTTAGTTGCTGATCTATAATATGTTGGGCATGCACTAGTGTTTATTTTCAGTATTTACATTGCAAATAACTTGTTAAGGAAAATAACAAGTAGGTAGGAATAAATCAGATAAAGTGCATGGAGGGTTTATAACTAAGTAAACTTAGAAACTTCAACATGGTATCAGAGCGTGATTGCAGATCACAGGAGGACTAAAAGATATTAGCCGAGCGGAGCAATAGCAGCAAAAAACAGTTGTCCTGCGGTGACAGAAGTTGTTTCTAGCAGCGCAGAAGCCAAGGAGTGTGACGCGGAGCCAGCCAGGGCCACGTAGAGGCAGCCGGGAACTGCGCAGAGCCTCGGAGAGGCCAACATTGCTGACGCGGAGGGCCAAAGGGTTGACGCAGGGCCTCCCAAGGATGATGCAGACCCATCCGGGGTGACGCAGGGCCAACGTGAGGCAGAGGGGCTGACGCAGTCCACAGAGAGGCAGTTGCTAGGGTTTAGAAAGCTGCAAGAATATTGCAGAGTGGAGCTGGTGAGGTACTGTAGTCAGAACAGTACCTGACAGAGCAAGGGCAGAGGAGTTACTACCGAGGGTTTCTAGCCGAGGAACCCGAATCAGTAGTGTGGTTGCACAAGACGATCAGAGTAGGGGGCATCTCGACAAGCGGCAAAAGGATTTCCAGGAGGGAAATCAGGACTCAGACGGAGTCCAAAAGAGAACTTCTAGACGGGAAGTAGAGACTCAGAGGAGTCGAATAGAGAACTTCCAAGAGGGAAGTAGAGGAGCATCATGGCACTACACAGAGTAAGAGACCAGGATAGACTGGATGGAGCATCGAACTTCGCAGCTTGGAAGGCCAGAATCTTATCTGTACTTGACACGAATCGTGTCAAGAACTTCGCCTTGAAGGTAATAGCTGTCCCAGTCGACCCCATTGATAATGATAGGTACGAGGAAGTGATGGCAAGGGCCAAGAGCATTATCCTTGATGGGGTCAAGGACCATGTAGTACCACACATAGCCGAGAAGGAAATAGCATTTGAGATGTGGGAGGCTCTCAAGAAGTTGTACCAGCATACTTCTGTGGAGAGAAGAACACTGCTCGAGAATCAGATGAGGTCATATCAGATGAAGAAGGGACAATCGATTGACACCTTCCTCGGAGGACTGAACGAGATTTGAGATCAGTTGACTATTATAGGAGCGACACCGGATCAGGAGCTAACAGTGAGGACAGCCCTGAATGCTGTCTCAGAAGACTGGGAAGTGTTTGTCCAAAGTATACTGGGCAGAGGAACACTTCCACCTTGGGACGAGATGTGGGCAGCTCTTCGCCAGGAAGAGATCAAACAGCAGTCAAAGAAAGTAGCAGCAGCAAAGGGATCAAATTCAAGCAGGAGGAGGAAGATGTGGCCCTAGCATTTGAGGGAAAGCAGGAAAAGCGGAAGAAAAAGGATCTTTCCAAGATAAAGTGCTTCCACTATGGGGAGCTGGGTCATTATGCGACCTAGTGTCCAAGGAAGAAGAGTAAGGAAGAGTCTTCCGAGACTAAGGCAGCACCAACACAGGCAGAGAAGGAAGTTTTGATAGACGATGACTGTGCCATGAGTGCACACACGCCACTTGAGTGGAGGTGGGGAGACATCGAGTTGTAGTCAGATGGACTACAGGCGATGAGGAGCAGGTTCCTCGAGGTACCCAGCCTCTTGGATTAGACCTTGCTACGGGAGCCCCGAAGAGGAGTAGTAGGACTGGCTATGTGGGTAGAGACGGATGTGGATGGAGCGACAAAGAGAGCTACAATGCAGAAGTCGCGAGACAACGCAGAGCTAGCAAGCTGCAGCAGTGCGAGAGGCACAGAGAGGTGTGCAACGGTGCAAGATGCAGGGAGTTGTTGCAGTAGTGTAGAGGTCAGAGAGGGACCACTTGTCAGCGGCAGAGGGAGCTTCAGCATCAGTGGGTGTCTCTAGCCCAACAGGGAGGTTAGTTGGGAGATCAGTTACTTACTTCTCAGTAACTGAGTTGCAGTGCAACAGTGGGCAACACGATGCAGCATGATGAGAGGAGGTGCAGTGCGGATGCAGTGCTGGGAGAAAGGACCAACAGCAGCACAGATGTAAAGGGAGCTATCATACAGATGCAGCAGTGGCAGTGGCAGAACCATGTGAAGCAGTACAGGATGCAGTAGTGCAGAGGATGTTGGGCAGGAAGGCCTAGCATCAGCACAGGTACCGATCCCGGATGATCAAAGTAATAATCAGTGAGGAGTATTGCTAGAGCACAGTCCTCGCTAAGATGGAGTGTTGATTTGGGGTAGCATCGGATATGCTCTAGCCACAAATTTGGTGGAGAGGGTGGGGC
Source organism: Pinus tabuliformis (assembly GCA_031772625.1). Taxonomy (NCBI): domain Eukaryota; kingdom Viridiplantae; phylum Streptophyta; class Pinopsida; order Pinales; family Pinaceae; genus Pinus; species Pinus tabuliformis. The sequence goes on along the minus strand of CM062819.1, from coordinate 1,724,800,936 downwards.
ATATGAGATCTCCAATACCCAGAAAGGGTTTGGATAGATTTTAAACAGATCAGGAGATATTAAAATAATTAATATTTTTAATGAAGTCCCTAAGTCTAAACTTAGGGAAAATAAAATATTAATGTGTATTAATATGAATCTATGTTAGAGTGGTCCAAAAGACATGGATCAAGCCAGATCTAATCTTAGCCGTTGATTAGGGATTTAATATCAGTCGTTGATATGTCAACAGGAAAAGTACAAGAGGAGGCTTGAGGGTCACTTGGAGATCACACCAAAGTGATCAGTGATTCTATTCTCTAGACCGAGGTTTGCTAAGAGGGATAGAATCAGTGATTGGAGAGAAACTGAGGGGCATTGAGTATAGAGAGACAGAGAGGCAGAGACAGTGTTGGGAGAGCAGCATAGCAGCTAGAGAGAGTGACACAGGAGCAGCCAGTGCTCACGCAGGGCCACACAGAGGCAGCGAAGTGTTGCACAGAGCACCAGAGAGGCCAGCGTAGCTGACGCAGAGGCTCAGAGAGCTGACGCAGGGCCAGATTGGGCAGACGCTGGGGTTTCTGGGGCAAATTGGTGCTGAGTATCTGCCGAAAGGATTATCTGGGGTTTCAGCAAGTAGATTTGTCAGAAACCGAGAGGTATTACTGCTCAGGAAATTCTCTGTTGGGTAGGCCAGTTTCGGCACCCAGATTGTACTCTGATATTGCTTAATAAGAAAACCCTCAAATAGTTGCACCGGTTTTCCCACATTGGTTTTTCCGGGGACATTAATCCAAAAATAATGGTGTCACATGGTGCGTTTGTTTTTGTTTCTTTTTAGTTGCTGATCTGTAATATGTTGAGCATGCACTAGTGTTTATTTTCAGTATTTACATTGTAAATAACTTGTTAAGGAAAATAACAAGTAGGTAGGAATAAATCAGATAAAGTGCATGGAGGGTTTCTAACTAAGTAAACTTAGAAACTTCAACATTTAGGTCCTGCATTTCATTTAGGATAGAATTTGTATATTGCAGCAGTTGTCCATCTGGTGACATGGAAATTTAATTCATATTGTGCAAATAATTAATCTTTAAAGGCACTAGTCTTGAACTTATAATATTGAGGTATCTAGTCAAATAGTGCTTAATAATCATACTTGCTTCCTAATTTCTAACCAAGTTGGTAGGCCATTCAGTTGTGTCTCCTTGACTACTTGGTTCTCAATAGATTGCTTATCATCCCATCCATAGGGACTACTCCCCTTAGCCTGCAATTAGAAGATAGCTTAAGAAAAGTAGGCACCCCTGCCCTAAGCATTGTCGCAATCTCATGTACAATTGAGCAACAATAGGCATCATACCTGTAGAAGTAGAATTCCCGGATCAGATATCCAACACAAAAATAGGAAAATATACCATACATAGCAGTAAGCACAACTAAAGAGGTTCAGCATTGAAAACTCGATACATATCAAAAATAGGAAGAATATCAAAAGCAAAGGCGTTATCAAGAGCTATCATGATGATGGTGTACAAAGCATACCAGCGAGGTTAAACTTCACCTTTAATGCAATTTTTCTGCAGATGGAGGTAGACCTCATTCCCAACTTTAAACTAATAAGAGAAAAAATGTGCATTATGTCTCTGCTTGTACTATGCTTATAAAATCTAAATAGTATAAACATTCTAACAAGGGAGGAAATTTTGTCTTTGTTTGTGGATCTATTGGATTGGTTGAATGAACTATTCACCTGTGTACTATTTACATGCTTGCTAAGTTGCTATGGTAGATTGGAATTTATAAATGCAACATGCAAGCCCATGAACTCAATGAGAACAAAAATCTATCACAATAGTCCATAATTATCAATAAACGTTTCTAAACACCAACATTATGCACAAGAGGTGCTTAGCACCCAAATATTTCAAGAGAAGAACTTATACAATATGAAGTGTTGTTTGTGTTTCTTAATATAAAGGACACAAATGCATGTGCCCTTTGGATTTGTTGCCTTAAAATCTAGCAGGACTTGTGTGAGGCCTCACAAGACATGGGATAGACTAGGCTACAACAATGGGGTAGAGGCTGTTGATTTTTGGGTAGGCATCGGATGTGCTCTGGCTTTGAAATTTTGTGGAGGGGCTAGAACACATGAGATCTCCAAGACCCAGAAATCGTTTGGTGAAATTCCACCCGGATTGTATTTTATTAAAATAATTAATATTTTTAATGGGGTTCCTAAGTCTAAACTTGGGAAAATTAAAATATTAATGGGTATTAATGAAAACATGTGTGAGAAGCTTCTAAGAGACGAGGATCAAGTCTAATTTAATCTTAGTCATTGATTAGAGATTAGACCACAACTGTTGATTTCTCAACAAGAAAAGTATAAAGGAAGGCTTGGGGTCAGTTGGAGAACACACACAAACAGCAACACTTGAGCTAATTTGATATTTGGGGCGTGGTTTGCTGAGGATTTCAGAGTGAGCTTCTAGTGCAAAGAGGGGCAGTTCGGCAAAGGGACTTCTATCCAAGGCTGAGAATACATTGCAGAGAGGCAGAGCAGCACCAGAGAGAGACAACGCAGCTCTAGAAGGGTGACGCAGAGGCTAGAGGAGCTGACACAGTCACTTAGAGGCAACATCGGGGTTTCTGTGAGGCAAATCGGGCAGCAGTTCAGCAAATCGATTTTTGATCCAGGAAGTTTCACTGAGAGGGTAATGCAGCCCCTAGAGCAAGTGACACAATTCCAGCGCAAAGCTGAGAGCAGCCATTGCTACACAGCACTGGGGACAACAGAGTCACCTGTGGGGTTTGTTCATCCAGTTGCTAGATTCGCCAAAATATCTCTCTCTGGATAGAGGTACTTCTGTTGAGTTTATTCTCTGTCGTGTGAGCCGGATTTAGCACCCTAGTTGTATTCAGAAATCTCCTTAATAATAAAACCTTCATCTCTGCTGCACCAGTTTTCCCGCATTGGGTTTTTCTGGGGACGTTTAGTCCAAAAATAAGTGTGTTCTTTGTGTGGTTGTCTTCTGTATAGTGGTGTAGGCTGCAGTGTATTTGCATTAATATTTTTTGAATATTTCTGAAAATAACTTGTTAATGAAGAATACAAGTAGGTAATGCAAATCAATTTACTACAGCAGGATTTCTAGTGTATTAGATTTGGAAATTTTCACAAAGGCCACTATCACCTCAACACTCCACCTCCTACTCTTTAGTGGAATTTCACCACAAGGGAGGCTTCCCAGTATAAGTCACCTAACAAATATTCTAAGTCAATAGCTCAAAGGTGACAACTTCAATAGGATCAGATAAGGAACTCAAACTAAGAACAAGGCTCAATCCAATGTGAAAAGGAATAGCGTACCCTACAAAGAACCTACAAAAAGGGCTTATAGCCTTGTGTTTGAATGATATGCAATACAAATAGCACACTAAGGTATATAAGACCAAGAAAAGGCTTGTAAGAAAGTTATGATCAACAAAAAGAGAGCCACAAACATTCAACAAGCCCTAAGTTGAAGCCCTAATGCTAGATTAGGGTTTCCTAGGGTAGAATTGCCTAGGGTTTGAAATGTCAACCTCGAGAAGGCTATTCCAACCATGAAAAATCCAAGATTTAGATGTGGTAAGGTCCAACTAGCAAGAACAACCTCAAAACAAGCCAACACTTCAACCCTAGCTGAAATTGGCCCTATGCCCTAGCCTAGTTGTTAATTTGGCAACTCATAGACAAATTCCCTCCTTTAGATAGTCTTCCTCATCAAGAAAGACCCTTCCTAGCCCTTGGACAAATTTAATTTGGTCAAGGAAAAATATATTTTTAAAGAGGAAACCCACACAAGCACAAAAAAAACAAGTCGGCTTTAAAGAGAAATTGGACACCTTTGGAAACATATAAATACAAGTCAAGTGAACCTCATTTGGATATCATCAAAAAGCTATTCTTCTCGCTCTTCTTTGGTTTTGGCTTGCACAGGTTTGAGCTTGGTTTGCGAAATTGGTTCGTACAAGTCCAAAATCACAGGGTCTGAGCTTGCATGTGTGAAGAAGAAAATTTGATTTGTAGCCACGGGGTTGGAACAGGGAATTCTCGGTTGTAGCCGCTCGCATGATAGGGTGCTCCCTGCGGCTGGAGAGCTACAGCCACTCGCATGATAGGGTGGTCCTTGCGAATGGAGAGATACAGCCGCTTGCATGGTCACTCGCTCTATTCGGCTGTGACCTAAGATATTTTGACAGTTGACTGCAAACTTTGATTGTTGACTGTAAGCACGGAAACTCTAATTTGAATCAGATCTGTCTATTGGGTTCCGCAAGTGTTGTTCTTAGTGTACTGTAGCAACAAGACGGTCGATGTCTTATCTAAGGCTAGGTTTCAGGTGAGCCTAGGGGGCTTCCGATATACCCAAGGGTATGTGGAAGTGCAGTCTGTGCGTGGTTTTGTCTAATGCGCTACTACTCGAAGGGGTACCCACAGGGGTTGCAAGGGAGTCCAAAAAGTGTGACCACCTCTTGTAGTTCATGCATGCATGCCTCCCAAAATCCGCAAATTTATGCGTTTAACGACAAATCTTGTGGTTTAAATACATTGGAACACGTCTCTAGCCTAATTTTTTTTTGTGAAAATTGGAAGTACAACCGGCCCTGGAAAGTGCTCTGATACAACTTGTTATGCTCTTGACCTACAAGAAATTCCAGAATACCATAAATGCGAAGCAATATAACCAAGAACACAGAATAAAATGATAAAAACAACAAGTATTTTATTATTCAGAAATAGATTCAATTTTCACTTGCCTCTTCAAGGGGGCAACCTCTAGCAGAGCAGAGCTCGATTACAATACGACTCGATGATCTTTCCTTTACTAATTAAGACTATTTATAGCTACATGACATCCAAAACCCTAACTACTAGTGGTCCCTTGCATAACATGGGTTAACCACTTTATTTATTAACTATGGCTCGTTTACAACTGTGGTCCCTTTTCTCTAATACGAGTCAACCACTTACAATTATTAATGTGGGCTTTATTTACTCTCTAACTAACTATGACTATGACTCGGCCCATTGAGCTTATTACATAAATAAATGGGTTAGGGTTGGACCTTAACACATGGCCCATGACATGATGCAACGCTATAAAAGATCAAATTCCTACAATTTCGCATAAGAAAAGCAATAAATTTCAGCCCATTATAGAGAAAATCCCAGCAACATGCATGTGACAATAGTGAATAACAAGAATAGCAATAAAATAACACTTACATGTAAGAAAGAGTATATCCAATCATCAAGATATGCCAATAGAGAAGCTACAAGACAAAATGAAAGAGATCCAAACATCAAAATTCATCCATTCATCCAAACTCGTCCTCCAAGAAGGATAGCAAAATTCTCACAAGGGGAGATAACCCAATCCAAGTGATAATTAAATGAAGCGTCTCACTTCTATTTATACACTCTCTAATGAATTCGATTTAGCTAAATTGGCCTAATTGAGTTGTTAAAATAAAATAATGTGTATAATAGCAATACTTTTGGTGACAAGCCCACCAAATAGCTCAATAACATAGAATAAGCCTCTCAAGAGGGTCTAATAATGAATAGAGTGAGTCGTTGAGCCTTTGAGGAGGCCTAATGAAGTCCAAAGGGTGCCATGATGTAGAAATGGACTCCCAACATAGTGGACAAGGGATTGGCCCCTTGTTTTTCAAACAAGGACCTGTGGTGCTCCCAAGTGGCTGTGGGGGCACAAGGATATCCTCATGGGTCTCCAAGTGGATAAAAAATGTTTGTAGACCATATGTAAGGGCTAGGATGATGATGTAAGCCCTCCCTCTACAGTGGGAGACATCCTCTAAATCTTGGAACATCTACCAAGTGTATGGTGTAAGTATGGAGTACGCTGGGCATGGTGGACCAGATGCATCATCCTCATCCAAAAAGGTGGAACACGAGCAATTAATGATTAGTGTTGGGGATCCATGAAGTAATATCTGCTATAGTCGAGGCTCGTGGCTCTCAATGCTCACCCTACGAGTGCCAATGTGGCCTTCTGGAGGGCTAGGACCCCATATAGTGAGACCAAGCCCCAAATGAAGACCCACCTGCAATCCTGCATAAGAACCAATGCGTCCCCTTGTCCTCCAATACAACAAGTCATTAGAATACTCAAGTAATAAAGCTCACAAGTCATGGGATCAATGGGACATTTCATGGTGGCATGCCCTTCCATAGTGGGCTCTGGCATGTACAAGTGTCTCCAAACTCAATATGGGGTTAACCAAGGACCCTATTATGTGGTTTCAACCTCTAAAGGGGTTGACATGTCCATTGTACGTCCTTTAAGTAGTATGTGGCAAATGATATAATAATGGAATAGAGTGGGGGTTAGGGGAATCATCCAGACCACATGTCAAGGTTCACGAGTAGCTATAATAAGGGAAGCCCACACCTGGGTATGTGAGTGTAGGAGGGAGAAAATCATGGTACATGAGTTACCCCGACCTTTGTTTTTTTTCCATCCTTCTTCATATGCCTTCTTCCTTTTATTGATTTTTCTTCATAACTGCTCGGGGCTCCAGGGAATGAAAGCATGATGTGTAATATGTAGCAGTGGATACCGCCTTAAGGTGGGGTGGTTCATCGCCCACCAGGGGTTGGGAAAATCATGGGTTCCTTAATGATAAAGGGGGCCTCATCTAGGGCCAATAGGAACTAGGGCGATGACCATGGATAAGGCGTAGAGGTCATGTTTGGCTTTTACCAATGCACTAAATTTGTGTGTCCCAGCCATATTTTGCATTTTGTGGCACATTTCCTGTTGAGAGTGGCCAAATTATGCTCTTTCTTTTCTTTTTTTGCCGCATCAACCTTAGGGGCATCATTCTAGGCCCGACCCAAGGTGCAGACAAGGAGAGGGGGAGGCTAACCCTATGTGGACCAGTGTTTTCAAAACCATTTTTAAAAACCGATTACCGGTCTAACAGGCCGGTTAGCAAGGCCGTCGGTCTAAACCGGCCAAAAAACCCGGTTGGAAAGGCCATTTCGCCATTTTTTTGCCCTAACCGGTGAAAACCGGCCGGTTTTAGGCACGCCCACCGTAAAGTTAAAAAAACATATTTTTCATTGTGTTTCAGGGGTTTTGGGGGGAAACTAAGGGTGTTTCAACCCTAACAATGTTGGCAATTAATGGTAATGTTAAATTCTTAAAGTAAAAGTGACATTTCCTTTAATTTTCATTTTCATCCTTTTACTTAAATTTTTAACATTACCATGAAATGACTCAGGATGTTTAAGAGTGGTTTCGACCTCATTGGATTTCATATGGAGAAACTAGAATTTTAGATTTCATTCAAAATTCAGCAGACTTAATGGTTTTCAGGATTTCATGGTTTGGGGGTAAACAATAAATGCAATCGGAGCTCCAAATGATGAGCAAAACTCCTGATCTAGATCCTATTGTGTTGGACGATATTGATCCAACATCAGAATGGGTGGAGGAGACTGAAGAACCTATGTTTGAGGCTGATTTTGATATCGACATGGCTTTAGCGGGGGATGATGCAGAGTATGTGGTGGCATCAGAACTAGGATCAGTAGCGGCATCAAGTAAAGGCAAAGAACCAATGGAAGGCACTAGTCATGCAGGTCGACAAACTCATGCTTCCATTAGGTCCACTCCTATTGTCATTGGTGGCATTGATACTGAGGTTGCAGATCAGGCTGAGGCATCCTCAAACTCTGAACCAGATGATGTCTATGTAGCTCCTGATGATGATCCTGTGTCTAGTAGTGGTGATGAACTTGATGATTGATCATGTGTACACTGTAGACTTGTAGTAGGCCAATGGCCTCATAGCTTGCAACATTGTTTTTGGACTTTATAGGCCATTTAGAGCCTCATTTCTTATGTATTTTGCTATTTCGTCGATGATATGTATTATACTCGGTGCCATTTTGATATATTCACCTTTACATAGTATATAAATGAGCCAACTTTGCATATTTTGTCTCTGTTGGCTTGGAATCATGGTTTTACATCTTAAAAATAGTTTTGTTTCATTAAAAATTAATTATTTAATGTATTTTTTTAAAACTGGTTCGTTTAGACCAAACCAGTCCCAGTTAGACCGGTTTCGGTCAGTAAACCGGTTCATTAGGTGGACTCGTCCGGTCACCGGTTCCGGTTTTAAAAACATTGATGTGGACCTAGTGGACACATGTGGATCCGAATGGGAAAATAGATGATTGGTGCTAAAATGGGTGGAAAAGGAGTGATGTAGGTGGTATCGAGAAGCGGGCGGGACCATGCAACCAAAATCGGGATTTCCCATGTAGTGCCAACCCAAAAGCCAAATGGTCAGTAAAGGAGATTCCAAGGGACTAGGATAGAAGGATAACCACGAAATCGAGCAGTGGAGACAAAAATACAAGCCTAACCCACTCTTTCCACCAAATCCCCCCACCAATTCATGCCCCAAAGTGTCGATGTCAAGTAAGGAAAATTACTCAACTATACCAACGAAAATCCATACCTTTGGGGTTGGGAGGCCCACCTTCAAACATACATTCATAACAAATGGGCAAAGGACCAATGGATGGATCAGGCAGCGGAGAAAATGGCACATCGAGCTATCTAGGGGTTGTAAGGGGCTGCTGACTGAGGACCATGTAGGAGAAAAAAATTCTCCTATGCATACTACCCACAGGTGGTGGGTAACATCTGGCTCCAATTGGGACATGAGCTCTCAGAAAAGCACATGAAGCCACTCGAACGGGAGGTCATGAGAACACGAGCAATCTCTTGAAACCATAGACCTATTACCTGCACATATCAAAGACCAAGCACACGGGGCAACATGTTTGTGTGGTGTCTTATGATCACCCATGCTCAGTGTTAGGCTGTAAAATCAATAGGAAAGTAAAAAAATGCAAATTTAATCTAAATGCAGCTAGTCTACCATGAGAAATTTCATATCATGTTGGTTCTAATGAGAAAATTCGCATGCAATGCATCCTACTCTAACACGCATAAAATACAATGTCAAGTGCTAGGTATAATCATAGATCCAATGCAACCAACATTTCAATTGACCAATACAATAATGCATGCTTCCATGATTAATTTTGCAATGGACACAACCATACAAATGGGAATAATGATATGACGGGTTACGGGGCAGGAGGTGGGTAAACAAGAGACCCACATGATTTAGAAAGGAACCTTGGAAGAAGGGAAAGACACCAACTGAGAGGATTGAATTTGATCCTCTAACCAGAAGATAGAAATGTCAATGATCAAGTATATGAATCTTTGATGAAGAACTATCTAGGGCCTATCCCCCTCCAGAAAAGGAGTGAATGTCTCAAACACATTTAGGATGATATTATTTTTGTCACTGGGAAAAGAAGAAGTGGACTCATCATTGTATTTGAGGAAAAACCACGATTCCTGGTTTTTCTTAGGGGAAACCAATTCTTCATCAAAACTAGGGGAATGAACTTCATCACAAACATCTATTTTCGGGACAAGGACGTAACAAGGGAAGGAATGCTCAAACATGAAGAAAAACCCTTTATCGGTGGCATGGCTAAAGGGAGAATCTTCCTCAATTTCTTTTACATTAGAGTCATAAAAATTACCCACAATTTCATTGACTGAATCATCTTGGAACATAAAGAAGAGACCCTTCCAATCACTAGGAAGGGCCAACTTTTTTATTCAGAAGGGGCAAAGCATTTTCTTCTTTCATGAGCTCACTCTTATGGATTTGAGAGACTATGGGGTCTTCATTTTTATAATCATACCCAATTCCCTAATCAACGGCCCAAAAGTCACTCATAGATTCTTCATTTATTTGACTATCATGATCTTCCTCAGAATCATCCCATTCTTCACTATATATTTGATGTTGGTTAGGATGCAATTCATTCTCTTCTTTAGACAGGGAGGACTTTTCCTCCATCTATTCTCAAAGAATGCTATCAAAGGTCTTTACTACATGATTTTGATAGAATGCTTCAAGAAGAAGGTCATCGATAGGACTCTTGTTATATTCACACTTCATGTTACGGAGCCTTTCCGATTGCTCACAATAGTGGGAGAAAATATCTTTGGAGTTATATGTAGCCATCAATTGCTTGCAAAACTCTTCATATTCCATCATCCATTCTTGCAATACCTGAAGGCTCTCGAGGTTAGCCATCAATTGCTTGCAAAACTCTTCATATTCCATCATCCATTCTTGCAATACCTGAAGGCTCTCGAGGTCAAGTTCTTCTTCATCATCCCCGGAGGACATGCTTTCCAATTCATGAGTATCTTTTGCGACACAATCCTCAAGGCATGCATCAATCACTTGTTCTTGATGATTTGGAGACAAATCAGGATATTTTTCCTCAAGTATATAACCATATTCAATAACTGCATCCGTCCAACATTTGGCATATTTCTTCATTAGTTTGCAAATCCATCCATTCATGTAAAAGGAAGTGCACAACCAACATTGAGAGGGAAGAGAGGATTTTAGGTTTGCGTAACTCAAGTCAATCGGTATTTGGGGCAATGGATAAGACAAACAAATCCATTTGGTCACAAGGTTGAGTTATATTTTGCCTTGGAACATGCCTCATGAACCTTACAATGTGATTGGCTACGGAATGCGGATTTCCATTGAACATTGGCATATTCCTCATGCATTCCGATGCGGGATACTACGGGATCCATGTCATATCTATGGCGGGAATATATGTGGTCAACATGTTGGTGGACCTTTGATGACATGGGAGTGTGAATGAAATTGCCTTGACAAATACTTGCTTTACCCTACAAGCATTGACCTTAAAGTTCAATGAAGAACTAGAGCTTCATTCTTCCAATGGAGCCGCCAAGAATGATATGTCAATATTGTCAAATAGGGAACAAGACACACGTCTCATGTACCCCGCAACAACGCCAAAATATTACCACTCCAACTAGCAGGGATCCTAGGAGGGGATCATATAGAGCAACTACTAGGTCAAGGGAAACAATGGAATGATAGCCCACTGTCACTTCAACTAAGGCTCCCTTCTCTTTACAGACTTTCACTGATGGGAGGAGACCTTTTATAAGAGGAATCACAATAATGCATGTGTCAATGAATGGATGAGGAGTGATTCCTAAGGCCTATTCACAAAAGAGACTTAATTGAATGGTTTGCTTGCTTGAGAAGCAAGGTATAAGGCTCCCTAGGAAGAGCCAAAAGGATTTTGAGGGCTAGGGTTTGAGGATAAGACTTGTAAGGAAGATACCTAATCCTAGAAATCCTTATGAAAACTTTGTTTCCAAGTGATCTTTTTGGAATTGGAGTGAACAAGTTGCGGGGCCACAAAGGGCCAAGTGGACCCAAAATTAGGTCAAGTGGAATTGGTCACTCAAGGAGGGGCTTGACCTAATTGTGGAAGAGAAGTGGATCAATGGGCAAATCTTCTTGGAATATAATGCAATGATCCAAATGAGGTCACTATCCAAGGGAACCCTAGGGCAAAAAACGGTCCTTGAGCTAGGGCTTGCTATATCTCGAGATCCCACCGTCGAATTTGATTCAAATTTGGAGGGACTCTAAAGCACAATTCAGCACATTTGTGGACCAAAAACCGAAGTGTTTGGATGTCCAGATCGTGAGATAATTGATGCCCTAGGTGACCTATGTAGGCTACACCTAGAAAAAGAGGGAGGTGAGAAGAATAAGCGTTGAAAATGATCACTAATGGAGGATCAATACCTTGTCCTTTGAGAGATATGGAGTCAAGGATAATTTTTAATTTGGAATAGATTCACCTAGTCGAGGCCTTGAAAATTTCGCATGGCATTAGGGCATGAGAGAAACAACTTCAAGGTCTTTACACTTCGATTTGCAATATTCGATGACTTATCAAGATAAATTTTGACACAAATTATCTCTAGGAACATTCAATCATTCATACATGGCCCATGACATGATGCAATGTTATAAAAGATCAAATTCCCACAATTTCGCATAAGAAAACCAATAAATTTCAGCCCATTATAGCAAAAATCCCAACAACATGCATGTGACAAAAGTAAATAACAAGAATAGCATTAAAAGAGCACTTACATGTAAGAAAGAGTATATCCAATCATCAAGATATGCCAATAGAGAAGCTCCAGGACAAAATGAAAGAGATCCAAACATCAAAATTCATCCATTCATCCAAACTTGTCCTCCAAGAAGAATAGCGAAATTCTCACAAGAGGAGATAACCCAATCCAAGTGATGATGATCTAAATGAATCATCTCACTTCTATTCATTGTTAGGGACCAACCCCAACCCCTTTATTTATGTAATAAGCTCAATGGGCCGTGTCATAGTCATAGTTAGTTAGAGAATCAATAAAGCCCGCATTGATAATTTTAAGTGGTTGACCCGCACTAGAGAAAAGGGACCACAATTAGTTGTAAACGGGCCATAGTTAATAAATAAAGTGGTTAACCCGTGTTATGCAAGGGACCACTAGTAGTTAGGGTTTTGGATGTCATTTAGCTATAAATAATCTTAGTTAGTAAGGGAAAGATCATCGAGTCTTATTGTAATTAAGCTCTACTCTGCTGGAGGTTGCCCCCTCGAAGAGGCAAGTGAATATTGATTCTGTTTCTGAATAATAAAATACTTTCTAGTTTTTCTCATTTCATTTTGTGTTATGGGTTATATTTCTTCGCATTTATGATATTCTGGAATTTCTCGCAGTTCAAGAGCATAACAAGTGGTATCAGAGCACTTTCTAGGGTCAATTGTACCTCCAATTTTCGTAGAATTGTTTTACGCTACAGACATGTTCTGACGTCTTTAAACCACAGGATATGTCATTGAGCGCATAAACCTGCGAATTTGGGAAGGCATGCACGCGGAAACTACAAGAGGTGGTCATGCTTGTTGGACTCCCTTGTAACCCTTGTGGGTACCCCTTCGAGTAGTAATGCATTAGACAAAACCGCGCACGAATTGCACTTCCACGTACCCTTGGGTATATCGGAAGCCCCCTAGGCTCACCTGAAACCTAGCCTTAGATAAGTCGTCGGTCGTCTTACTGCTACAGTACACTGAGAATAGCACTTGGGGAGATTACTCACGCGTACGATAGGGTAGTCGGGTAGTACGGCTAAGGGTATGGTCGATCCTCCTTAGTTAGCGCCCTGAAAGATTGGGCCAAGTAATATTGTTGGACCCATGTGTGTATTGCGATCTGTAGCACCTAACACTACTTTGTGACCATAGTTCCCTCTTCTATCTGAAGATCGCCCACTACCTTATCCTCCAGATCAGATCCAGCAGTTGGGGTTCTGTCACCGCCATACAAATCAGATCCAATAGTTGGGGTTCTGTCGCCGCCGTACAACTCACATTCAGCAGTTGGGGTTTTCATAGTGTCAATTAGACTCTTTATGCAGTAAGCCTTGCTGTTGTTATAGCACAGGCCCGATTTTCGCAGGAAATTGGGCAGGATCAAGTTTTCTGGAATTCGGCCACTGCAGTATTGATCAGGGGGGAGTAAAAATCCTTTTGTACTTAGCCCATAAGATTGAGGATGAAAAACTGGTCGTAGTGGTACCATTCATTTGTAAGCCCCAAATTTTTTGGCAATCCCAAAATTTTCCCAACGCAGCCTCAAGTGATCCACGTCATTAGAATTGCGAGCTTGCCTTCTTTCCAAGCAGACTACTCTTAAGTAAGCTCAAAAAAAATTGTCCTGGATTGGTATATGCAGGGTACCAGATCTCAAGTTATGGCTGCGGAAAAGGCACTCGAGAGGGTCAACAGCCTTGAAGCAAAATTTGACACATTCGAGGGCATAGTTCTCAAAGAGCTCTCATGTATATCATCCCTTCTAAGCCTGCCTCATATGGAGGAGCCTAGTGTTGATGCACACATAGAAGGAGAATCCAGCCATCACATTCACTTCCATGGAAATCACCGCTCTTCCCACCACTAGACACCCAAGCTGGACATGTACAAATTTGATGGCTCTAACCCTGCAGTATGGGTAGCACAAATGGAACAATATTTCTCCCTTAATGACATCTCAGAAGATCAAACTAAACTACATGTGGGAGCCCTTTATTTGGACCAAGAGAGATGGAATGGTGGCAGTGGCATCAGAAATGTTATCCAGGGAACTTGACTTGGCACATGTTCTCAAAAGCCATATGTGATCACTTTGACCATGAATCTAATTTTTTGGGTCGTCTCACTAAACTTAGGCAAACAGGCTCAGTAAAGGACTACATTGCAACCTTTGAGAAATTGGCCATCAGAACTGACGGTCTAGAAGATGACTTCTACTCAGAGTGTTTCATCAGTGGCCTAAAAGAAGCCATCCAAGCCCATGTCCGGATGCACCACCCAACTACTTGGATGGATGCCTGTAAAAAGGCCTTAGAAGTGGAAATCGCCTTAACCGCCCAGTCCAATCATCCAAATTTTGTCGCCAAGGTGTGTCCCACCCCGGCTCAAGGCCCCACCCAAACACTTAAGGTTCAAAATGTGTCACTGGCAGAAATGGCCGAAAGAAGAAAACAAGGACTGTGCTACTATTATGATGACAAGTACTCTCTTGGACATAAATGCAAGGAACCAAAATTCTTTCAAATTGATGCTACTGATAATAGTTCACATGAGGAAACTCCATCCCTTGAGGTGCCCGAGGAAGAAGTTGGGGAAACCCAAGCCAACAATGATCTCACAGCTACACCTAATGAGCCTGTTATATCACTACATGCTTTGGTTGGCATTTCTTCGCCTCAAACTCTAAAAATTTGAGGCTTTATTAAACATTGACCGATTGTGGTATTGATTGATAGTGGCAACACTCATAACCTTATCCATAAGCGAGTCGCAGAATCTATTCATTGCTTTTTGAGGGCAGTATCCAATTTCCAAGTCCTTATTGCTGATGGGGGGATCATGAAATGTGAAGGCCGCTGTGAAAATATTAAGCTTCAGATGGGTGACTACCACCTAAAGATCCACATGTTTGCTATTGAAATGGGTGGTTGTGACATTGTCTTGGGTGCTGAATGGTTGTGCACACTAGGCCTGATAACAATGGATTTCTAGAAGTTATATATGAGCTTTAAGAAGAACGACCACATTCATACATTACGAGGACTCCAGGCAGGTGCTCCTACTATCATCAGCTCGCATCGAATGGAGAAGCTTTTGAAAAAGGGCCATCACGGCGTTATGGCCCAATTTAATTCCATCCAAGCCATTGAATCCACTACTCTTAATATCCATCCTAAGATGAAATAGGTCTTAGACTGCCACCAACAAGTATTTAACAAACCTAAAGAGCTTCCACCCTCTCGGGGTGAACATGATCATAGAATCCTCGAAGCCAGTGATATTTGTCCCAGTATCAATCCTTATTCATCTCCAGTGGTCATCGTGCTAAAGAAAGATGGAGAATGGCGAATGTGTCCGGACTTTCAAGCCCTCAACAAGCTCACTGTCAAAGACAAATTTCCTATTCTGGTTGTTGATGATCTACTCGATGAACTGCATGGTGCTCAATTCTTTACCAAGCTAGATCTTTGCTCAGGCTATCACCAAATCTGCATGAAGGAAGTAGACATTCCCAGGACTGCCTTCTGCACTCATAAAGGCCATTATGAATTCTTGGTCATGTCATTTGGTCTCTGTAATGCTCCACTACTTTTCAAAGCCTCATGAACCACCTGCAGAAACCATATCTCCACAAATTTGTGTTGGTCTTCTTTGATGACATTCTCATCTACATCCTAACTTGGGATAAACTTCTTTAGCATGTAGACCTGATCTTGCAACTGCTCCGGAATCACAAATTATTTGTCAAATTGTCCAAGTGCTCTTTTGGCGTAGAAGAAGTTGAGTATTTGGGACACATTGTGGGTCGTGAAGGAGTGAGATTTGATCCGAAAAAGATATAGACAATGCAAGATTGGCCCCAACCAAAGACCTTGAAGAGTGTGAGGGGATTCTTGGGTCTCACTGGCTACTATCACAAATTTGTCCGCAATTATGGTCGCATTGCTAGACCCCTCACTAATCTTCTCAAGAAAAATTCATTTCTTTGGACTGATGCAGCTCAGCAAGCCTTCATGGCTCTCAAACAAGCCATGTGCTCCACTCCTGTATTGGCCCTACCAGAATTCACCAAATCTTTTGTGATTGAATGTGATGCTTCTGGTACCGGTATTGGCACTGTATTAATGCAAGAAGGTAGACCATTGGCCTTCACTAGCCAACAACTAAGTGGAAAACATCTGGGTCAATCTACCTATGAGAAAGAAATGATGGCCATCTTACATGCCATAGACACCTGGAGACCATACTTGTTGGGGCGATGTTTCCTAATCCGCACGGACCATCAAATCCTAAAATATTTTTTGGAGCAACATCTATCATCACCACAGCAAAATAAATGGTTGGCCAAAATGATGAGATAATTTACAAGAAAGGGCGTGAAAATGTAGTAGTTGATGCTTTATCGCACCAATTTGAGGATGCAAGCACCTTGCTATCAGTCTCTCTACCCATACCAAATTGGATTGACGAGGCCCGCAAGGAATGGTTCTCACACCCCTCTCTCCCAAATTATTAATAATTTGAGAGAAGATCCTAATTCCCCAGCAGACTACTCTTGGAAGGATGATATTCTTCGCTACAGGGATTGAGTAGTTATAGCGTCAACATCCACCCTCAAAACCCGCATTTTGACAGAGTTCCACTCATCTCCATCAGTCGAGCATTCAGGCTTTCAAAAGACTTATGCTCGCACTCGGTGTTCTTTCTTTTGGTCTAGCATGAAAAATGACATTATTACTTTTGTAGCTGAATGTGATGTGTGTCAACGAAAAAAGGAGAAACAGTCAAGTTACCAAGAACCTTACAACCATTGCTACTCCCTGCCTCTGTCTGGACGGACGTTTCCATGGATTTCATCATTGGTCTCCCAAATTCAGGCAACAAATCCGTCATCATGGTGGTTGTGGACAGACTTTCTAAATATGCTCATTTTTGCGCTCTACCCCACCCATTTACCCCCACTTTGGTGGCTCAAGTTTTCTTGGACCAGATCTTCAAACTGCATGGCATGCCGACTTCCATTGTGTCTGATTGCGACCCCACTTTCACCAGTAAATTTTGGCAAGATATTTCCAAGCTACAAGGCACGCAACTCCAACTAAGTACCGCTTATCATCCCCAAACCGATGGTCAAACAGAAGCAGTCAACAAATGTTTGGAGACATATATAAGGTGCTTCACTTCATAAAAGCAACATCAATGGGTACAGTGGCTACCTTTAGCTGAATTGTGGTATAATACTAACTATCATGAAGCCACCAAGATGACTCTATACGAGGCAGTGTATGGCCAACTACCACCTTCACCTATTTCCTATAAACCCTGGATGCTCTAAGGTGCAGGCAGTTGATCAACTCCTATAGAACCGTGCTACCATGTTAGCTCGTCTCAAAGATAATCTACATCAAGCTCAGGATCGCATCAAGCAACAGGAAGACCAACATCGTTCTGAGCGCACATTTCAAGAAGGGGATCAGGTCTCCCTGCAACTGCAACCATATAAGCAAACATATCTCAAAGAAAAGGGCTTCCAGAAACTCACACCAAAATTCTATGGACCTCATGAGATACTTCAGCACATAGGAGCAGTCGCCTACAAACTGGCCTTGCCACCCACTTCAAACATCCATCCGGTCTTCCATGTATCATGCCCCAAGAAAGTGGTGGGGAACAATTGCATAATTCAAACAAGTCTACCCGAATTGGATGAGGAAGGCTCACTCTAGCTTCAACCAGAACAGGCTCTCGATACTTGTGAAAGACATCTCTGCAACCGCAAAATCAAGGAAGTCCTCGTCAAGTGGAAAGACACCTCTTCAGAAGATGCGACCTATGAACCAACCACTATTCCTCAGTGGTTTCGGCAGCTTCAATCTTGAGGACAAGGCTGCTTTTGATGGGGAAGGGCATGTTAGGGTCCATCCCTAACCCCTTTATTTATGTAATAAGCCCAATGGGCCATGTCATAGACATAGTCAGTGAGAGAATCAACAAAGCCCACATTAATAATTGTAAGTGGTTGACCCGCATTAGAGAAAAGGGACCACAATTAGTTGTAAATGGGCCATAGTTAATAAATAAAGTGGTTAACCCGTGTTATGCAAGGGACCACTAGTAATTAGGGTTTTGGATGTCATTTAGCTATAAATAGTCTTAGTTAGTAAGGGAAAGATCATCGAGTCTTATCGTAATCGAGCTTTGCTATGCTGGAGGTTGCCCCCTCGAAGAAGCAAGTGAGCATTGATTCTGATTTTGAATAATAAAAGACTTTGCAATTTTTCTCATTTAATTATGTGTTTTAGGTTATATTTCTTTGCATTTCTAGTATTCTGGAATTTCTCGCAGGTCAAGAGCATAACATTTATACACTCTCTAATGAATTCGATTTAGCTAAATTGGCCTAATTGAGCCCTCAAAATAAAACAATGCGCATAATAACAATAATTTTAGTGACAAACCCACCAAATAGCTCAATAACATAAGAATAAGCCTCTCAAGTGTGAAAATTCCTAAATCTAACACATCAGAAACCCCTACTGCAATTACTAGTTTACAATCTCCTACTTGTTCTTTACATTAACAAGTTATTTAATTGCATAAACGTCGAAGTAAACAATATTGCAGCCTTCACAAATATACAGATTATGCACTTAAATAAATAGAGACAATATCACAAGGGACACCGTTATTTTTGGACAATCGTCCACGGAAAAACCCAATTCGAGAAAACCGATGCAGCATATAGAAGGTTTGTACTATTAAGAAGATTTCGTGAATACAACTTGGGTGCCAAAAATGCCTCACCCAACAGAGAGTATCCTTGGCAGTAGTACCGCTATCCGGAGACAAATATTCTGGCAAATCAGCAACTGGATGGTCAAACCCCATAGTGACTCCAGTTGTTCCTTTTGTTGAATAGCGAACGCTGCTCCAAGCAATACTCTGGAACTACGTCACTGCTCCAGGAGCTACGTCAACTTCTCTCGACTAGGAATATGTTGATCTACTCCCAATCTACCCCACAGAATCTCCCCAGCGCTACCTCTGAGGCCCAGCGTCACCCTCTGCGACTTTTGCGTCTCACTGCGTTAGCCCTCTGCGTCTTCTGCATCAACTTTACGACCTCTGCGTCAGCCCTTCTAGGGCCTACACTGTCTCTCCCGGCACTGCGCTGCCTCTCTGCTATGTATTCTTCAACCTCGGATGAGAATCCCTTGTTGAACTACCCCTCACTGCAACTTTGATCACTAACTCGATTTCCTCAGCAAACCTCGCCCCAGAAAATTGAATTCTTTGATCACTTGGTGTGTCTCCAACTGGCCCTCAAGCATCCTCTTATACTTTTCTTGTTGACGAATCAACAGCCGAGATTAAGTCCCTAATCAACGAATAACATTAGAACTAGCTTGATCCTCATCACTTAGAACTTTCTCACCCATATTTTATTAATACACATTAATATTTTTATTTTCCTAAGTTTAGACTTGGGAACTCATTAAAAATATTCATTATTTTAATAATTCTTCATCCGGGTGGAATTTCTCCAAACGATTTCCAAGTCTTGGAGATCTCATGTGCCTTAGTCTCTCCACCAAATTTCATGGCTAAAGCACATCCGATGCTACCCAAAATCAACACTCCCTCTTAGCAAGGAATGTGCTCTGGCAATGCTTCACCATAGAAGCATCACACTGATCCTCCCCATCAGTCCTCCATGTCGATGCTTGGCCTGCTACCCAACATCCAATTCACTGTTGCCCATGACCCTGCCACTGCCACTGCTACCTCTATACTACAGATCCCTCTCAACATGGTGCATCATGCTGCCCATAGCACTGCCACTGCTAACTGCTGCACTGCAACTCAGTTACGAAGAAGTAAGTAACTGACTTCACCCAATCCACTGACAACTTGGTCAGTCTGGAAGCCTCGTGATGTTGAAGCTATGTCAGTTGTTATCCAATGCTCCCTCTGTTGCCACTGTGTTGTTGCAAACACCTCTGTGCCTTTCGCACTGCTGCAACCTCCATTGCGCTGCCTCAGATTTAGGTACTCTAGCTCTGCCACTGTCGCTCCATCACACCTTGCTTCAATCGACACCCATCATCATGCTACTGTGTTTAAGGGCTCCCGTAGTTGTATGTGATCCAAGAGTTTGGGCACCTCAATTATCCTGCCCCCTTTTTGCAGTCCTCTCGACTACAGCTCCAAGTCTCCCCACCTCTTCTCCAGAGGCGCATGGGCACTCATGGCACAATCATCATCAGTCTCGACATCCTTCTCTTCCTTTGCTGGAGCAGCCTTTGAGTCGGAAGCTTCTCCCTTGCCTTTCGTCCTAGGGCATTGAGAGGCATAATATCCGAGCTCCCCACAGTTGAAGCACTTAAACTTGGAGATGTCTTTCTTCTTCCTATTCTGTAGCCCCTGTTGTCCCGCTATTGCGAGAGCTGCATCCTCCTCCTCCTTTTTCATTCGAACTCCCTTACCGCTACTCCCCGCCTTGGTCAATCTCCTGAGCTCTTCCCACCGAAGAGCTTCCCACATCTCCTCCCAAGTAGGAAGAGTTTCTTTGCCCAAAATGCTTTAGACAAACATCTCCCACTCCTTGGATACTACATTCAGGGAAGTCCTGACTAAGAACTTTGGATCTGGAGTAGACCCCACGGAAGTAAGCTGATCACGAATCCTCTGCAACCTTAGAAGAAAGGGATCTATCTCCTCTCCTTTCTGCATCTGATATGACCTTAACTAATTCTCCAATAACATCTTCCGCTGCATGGAAGATCCCTGGTATAAGGTGGTCAGGGTGTCCCACATCTCCTTTGTTGTCTTCTTCTCAGCAATATGTGGTATGACATGATCCTTGACCCCGTATAGGATCATGCATTTCGCCTTTGCCTGAGCCTCCTCATACTTCTTTGTTGCATCAACATCCGCTGGTACATCTATTGTTTTCAAGGCATAGTCCTTGATGTGATGTTTATCTAGGATTTCCAAGATCCTAGCCTTCTAAATGAAAAAATTGGAAGCCCCATCCAATTTGTCCTGGTCCCTCAATCCGTTCACTGCCATCTCTGCTCCTCTTCTCTAGACTCCTTCTAAGTCTTGATTTCCCTCTCGGAAATCCTCCGGCCAATCGTCAAATCACTCCTCTCCAATCCCCTTTGTTGCTGCAACCCGGATCTAGATTTCTTGGCTAGAAATTTGTCGGGGTAGTGCTTCCCTCTACCTTGGTTCAGTCTCCTTAGACATTATTTTGTACCGACAGAAACAGTGTCCCACCAACTCCACAAATCAAAATCTACATAGCTCCTTTAGCCCTGGCGACTCGAAGAATCTAAGCCCTTCAGGCTCTGCGTGGGCTGAATCTGCTCCTCCTGACCAACTGTGTCAATCCTGCCTAGCTTAGAGGATGACATGGCTCTGCGTGAGCCTGATCTTTCCTCCTCTGCCTCAGCGCTGGCCCTGATGGCTGACGAAGCTACTGCGTGGCTCCTCCCAGCTACTACGTCTTCCTTTCCCGGCTTAGAATGCTGATGCAAGCACTGCGTGAGCCTCTGCGTCACTTCTCTTGCCTCTTCAACTCTGGAACAACGTTGTCTCTCGAGATAGCTACTTCTCTTCTGCAAGTTCTCATATTTCTCGGCTGGTGTCTTCAGTCGCCTATGATTTGCAATCGCTCCGACACCATGTGACAATTCTTGAATCTAACACATCAGAAACCCCTACTGCAATTACTGGTTTATAATTTCCTACTTGTTCTTTACATTAACAAGTTATTTAATTGCATAAACATCGAAGTAAAAACTATCGCAGCCTTCACAAATATACAGATTATGCACTGAAATAAACAGAGGCAATAACACAAAGGACATCGTTATTTTTGGACATCGTCCCCGGAAAACCCCAATTCGGGAAAACTGGTGCAACATATAGAGGGTTTGTATTATTAAGAAGATTTCGTGAATACAGCTAGGGTGCGAGAAATGGCTCACCCAGCAAAGAGTATGAGCAAATCAGCAACCGGATGAGCAAACCCCACAGTGACTCCTGTTGTTCCCTTTGTTGGACAACAAACGCTGCTCCAAGCACTACTCTGGAACTGTGTCACTCCTCCAAGAGCTGCGTCACCCTCTACCAGCTCAGAATCTATTGATCTGCTCCCACAGAATCACCCCAGTGCTGCCTCTGGGGCCTAGTGTCAGCCTCTACGGCTTCTACGTCTCCTGCGTCAGCCCTCTGCGTCCTCTGCATCAGCTTTACAACCTCTACATCAGCCCATCTAAGGCCTGCATTGTCTCTCCCGACACTGCGCTACCTCTCTACTATGTATTCTTCAGCCTCGGATGAAAATCCCTTGCTGAACTGCCCCTCGCTGCAACTTTGATCACTAACTCGATTTCCTCAGCAAACCTCACCCCAGAAAATCGAATTCTTTGATCACTTGGTGTGTTTCCAACTGACCCTCAAGCCTCCTCTTATACTTTTCTTGTTGACGAATCAACGGCCAAGATTAAGTCCCTAATCAACAACAAAGATTAGAACTAGCTTGATCCTTGTCACTTAGAACTTTCTCACCCATATTTTATTAATACACATTAATATTTTTATTTTCCTAATTTTAGACTTAAGAAACTCATTAAAAATATTAATTATTTTAATAATTCTTCATCCGGGTGGAATTTCTCCAAACGATTTCTGAGTCTTGGAGATCTCATGTTCCTTATCTTCTCCACCAAATTTCATGGCAAGAGCACATCTGATGCTACCCAAAATCAACATCAAGAGGGTCTAATGATCAACAGAGTGAGTCATTGAACCTTTGAAGAGACCTAATGAAGTCCAAGGGGTGCCATGATGTAGAAATGGACTCCCAACATAGTGGACAAGAGGTTGGTCCCTTGTTTTCTAAGGAAGAACCTATGGTGCTCCCAAGTGGGTGTGGGGGCACAACGACATCCTCATGGGTCTCCAAGTGGATTGAAAATGCCAGTAGACCGTCTATAAGGGCTAGGATGGTGATGTAAACCCTCCCTCTATAGTGGGAGACATCCTCTAGACCCTGGAACATCTGCCAAGTGTATGGTGCAAGCGTGGAGCTAACTGGGTATGGTGGACCATGTGCATCATCCTCATCCAAAAAGGTGGAACACGAGCAATCAATGATCGGTGTTGGGGATCCATGAAGTAATATGGGCTATTATGGAGGCCCATGGCTCTCAACACTCACCCTACAAGTGTTAATGTCGCCCTATGGAGGGATAGGACCCCATATAGGGAGACCAAGCCCCAAATGAAGACCTACCTGCAATCCTGCATAAGATCCAATGCATCCTCTTGCCCTCCAATACAACAAGTCATTAGAATACTCAAGTAATAAAGCTTACAAGTCATGGGATCAATGGGGCATTTCATGGTAGCATCCCCTTCTATCGTGGGCTTTGGCATATACAAGTGTCTCCAAGTTCAAAATGGGGTTAACCAAGGACCCTATTAGGTGGTTTCAACTTTCAACCTCTAAAGGGGGTGACATGTCCATGGTACATCCTTTAAGTAGTAGGTGGAAAATGATATAATAATGGAATGGAGATGGGGTCAGGGAAATCATCTAGACCACATGTCAAGGTTCATGGGTATCTATAATAAAGGAAGCCCACACCTAGGTATGTGAGTGTAGGAGGGAGCAAATAGTGGTACATGAGTTACGTTGGCCTTTTTTTTCTTCCACCCTTCTTCATATGCCTTTTGTCTTTTATTGATTTTTCTTCATAACTGCTCGCGGCTCTAGGGAATGAGAGCATGATGTGTAATATATAGCAATGGATACCCCCTTAAGGTCGAGCGGTTCATCACCCACCAAAGGTTGGGACAATCATGGGTTCCTTACTGATAGAGGGGCTCATCTGTAGGTTTTAACCCCGTACAGAAATTACCTGCATACGAATTCTAAAACACAGAAAATAAAAAATGCGAGAGCATAACACATAAAACACATATACACAGATATTTTCCCCTGGATCCCAAAACCAGGACTACCAGCTTGATTTTTTATTATGTTCCTTTCAATGTTATAATACATATTTATACATGCTGAAGCATCCAATACCATGGACCAAAAACCATCATGTCCAAAACCATGGACCGAAAACCATCGCGTCCAAAAAACATGTGTGAAAATCATGCACAAAACCATAGGTGGGTCCGCCCAACCTAACATATGGTCCAAAACCAAAATTTTCCAGGGCGCTGCCCCAAACCCCATAAAATGGGGTTACGGGTACGCCTCAAACCCCATGTGACCTCCACCCCTCTAACCCCCAGTTAACTATGTGGGCTAGTCGTGGAAAGAATATAACACAACCCAACATTCTCCCACTTGTTGTTTTCTTTCCACAAGGGGCCACATCAGAGATTAGTCATTTATCCAACCCTGCAACGCCCATTGTTTCTCTACACCAAGAGAACTTCTCAAAGCTCACAGATTTTGTCAATGCATCTGCAGTATTCTTCAAAGTGTCCACCTTTACCAGCAGCGCCTTTTTTTCTTCTATCATATCCTCACAAAGTGATACTGAACATCAATGTGCTTTGTCTTTGAATGATATGCAGGGTTCTTTGCCAAGAAAATTGCACTTTGGTTGTCACAGTCTATCCTTATAGCTCCCTGTACTAACCCCATACTTGAACACAATCTCTGCAACCAAACTTCTTCCTTGCTTGCATGAGTGGCTGCCATGTATTCTGCCTCTGTAGTTGATAGTGCCACTACAAATTGTTTCTTACTCATCCAACTGACTGCACCTCCAAATAGGTTAAACACATACTCACTTGTAGATCTTCTCTGACCCAGATCTCCAGCCCAGTCTACATCAACAAAGCCACGAATATCCAACATTTTGTCCAATCTTGATCTTCCTTGGTAGCACAAACCATAATCACTAGTGCCACGCAAATACCTGAAAACCCGCTTCACTGTTGTCCAGTGCTCCTTCCCTGGTTTTGACATAAACCTGCTTAGTACTCCCACTGCATGTGCAATGTCTGGTCTAGTACATACCATTGCATACATCAGGCTACTGACTGCACTTGCATATGGAACACAGGACATGTCCTCTTCCTCTTCTTGTGTCTTGGGACACTGTTCAGCAGATAACCTCACACCTACAAGAATAGGAACCTTCACCGGTTTACTGTCCTGCATATTAAACCTCTGTAGTATTGTCTCAACATACTTCCTCTAGTTTAACCATAGCTTCCTCTTTGTCCGATCTCTTTTAATTTCCATGCCCAAAATATAGTCTGCAGCACCAAGATCTTTCATGTCGAATTTGGAAGACAAATGGGTCTTCAAATTCTCTTTGTCATTTCCAACCAACAACATATCATTAACATACAAGACTAGATAAATAACACAGTCACCAATTAATTTAAAATACACACAGTGATATGCTTTGCTTCTTGTGAAGCTAAGTCCCCATATAAATGTATCAAATTTCTAATACCACATCCTTGGTGACTGTTTTAACCCATAAAAAGATTTCTTTAACTTACATACCAATTCTTTCTTACCCTTCACCGCAAAGCCTTCAGGTTGCTTCATGTAGATTTCCTCTTCCAAACCCCCGTGAAGAAATGTTGTCTTCACATCCATCTGTTCTACCTCAAAATCAAAAGCAGCAGCAACAGATAAAAGTAATCTAATAGAAGTTACCTTGGCAACAGGAGAAAAAATATCACCAAAATCAATTCCCGGCACCTGGGAATAACCTTTTGCTACCAACCGAGCTTTGTATTTCTCCATTTTTCCTTCTGCATTTGTCTTCTTTTCGAACACCCATTTGCTACCAATGGGTTTCCTTCCAGCGGGCAACTCCACCAGATCCCAAGCCTCATTTTTTGCAAAGATGCCATTTCATCAACCATGGCCTCTTTCCAGAGTTTGCCATCTTCTAAATCTACTGCTTCCTTCACAATTCTGGGATCATCGTCAGTAATAGATAAAGCAAAATTTGAACAGAAAGCAGATGGATTATACCTTTTTGGCTGCCTTCTTTCTCGAACTGATCTTCTCACACCCGGAGTTTGTGGCTCTTCATCTTCTGATTCCTCCTCTGCTGTAGAGTCTGATTCTTCCTCCTTAAGCTCAAACTCTATCTTCTCAGGTTCCTTTGGTTGGACTTCATGTTTAATAACATCTTTTACCTCTCTAAACACCACATCTCGACTCTACACAACTTTCCGTGTGACTGGGTTCCAAAGCTTATAACCTTTTAAACCATCCTTATACCCAATAAAAATGCACTTTTCAGATTTACTATCCAACTTGGTTCGTTTCTCCTTTGGAACATGTACATATGCATCACATCCAAATACCCTCAGATTTGAAAGAGAGAGTTTCTTACCAGTCCATACCTCTTGTGGAGTCTTATCCTCCAACGCTGATGAAGGTGACCTGTTCACCAGGTAACATGCAGTATCCACCGCCTCTGCCCAGAATTCCTATCCTAAACCGGCACCACTGAGCATGTGTCTTGCCCTTTCCATCAACGTCTTATTCATTCTTTCTGCAACTCCATTTTCTTGAGGTGTATATGGAATAGTCTACTGTCGTGCTATACCACACTTCTTACAGAATTCTTCAAATTCCTTGCTGCAAAACTCTCCACCATTATCTGTCCTCAGCACCTTTATCTTCTTCTCTGTCTGATTTTCCACGAGAGCCTTAAATTCTTTAAACCTATCAAAGGCTTCAGATTTCTTCTTAAGGAAATATATCCATGTATTCTTTGAGAAATCATCTATAAATGATACATAGTACACAGACTTACCCAGTGATGGAACCTTCACAGGTCCAAACACATCACTGTGCACAAGTTCTAATATTTGTTTCACCCTCTTACTACCAGAGGGGAAACTCACTTGATTCTGCTTCCAATATACACAATTTTCACAGAAATCAAAATCCAAAGAGTTATTACTCATGCCTTCTACCATACCTTTACCATGAAGTATTCGAAGGCCCTTCTTTCCAATATGTCCAAGCCTTTGATGCCACAACATGGGCTTCTCTCCAGAGACCACTAGATTTTCTGCTCCACTTTCAGGAACCACAGAAGTGTTGCACCCATCAATAACAGTGCTACCTTGCAACTTGTACAGAGTTCCAATTTGAACTCCCTGCATCAATACCAGTGCTCCCCGAACCATCTTGCAGGTATCCTTCTCGAACATTGTTTTTACACCTGCATCATCCAGTTTGCTTATAGAAATCAGATTTCTGGCCAATGCAGGAATATGCAGAACACCCGGAAGTGTTCTAACCCTTCCACCTTGCAACTTCAACTTTACTTTTCAGCGACCAATGATTCTAGCCTTCCTATCATCCCCTAAGAAGACATCACCACTATCGTATTTCTCATACTCGCAGAACCACTCTCTATGGGGAGTGAAGTGAAAGGATGCACCTGAGTCAATCAACCATGCCTCATGATCTACATGTGTACTTGAAGAAGCCAAGTACACATCCCCATTTTCATCTGAGGTGGTTTTCGCCTCTACAGAAGGAGCATCATCAGATCCATTTCCTTTATCAAGAGCTTTATATTTACAGTCCCTTTTGTAGTGCCCTTCATTTCCGCATTTCTAGCACACCACCTTTACATGTTTTCCTGGAGATTTAGATCTCCCTCTAGATTTAGATCTCCCACTCGATGACTTATTTTTGTTTCTGTTCTGGGATCGTCCTCGTACAAACAAGGCATCACCATTCTGGCTCTCCATATTTTTTCGTCTCATCTCCTCCGTCAGTAAGGATGAGACTATTTCATCAAAATGCAAGGCAGTTGCATTGCTACCTATTGCAATAACCAGACTATCCCACGAATCTGGTAGAGAACACAACAAACTGATGCACTTATCTTCATCTGAAATTTTAATATCAACAGATGCTAACTAACTTACCATAGTATTAAATGCGTTCAGATGCTCTATCACTGAGTCTCCATCTTTCATCCTCAGGTTATATAGTTTTTTCTGCAGGAACAGTTTATTCACCAGAGACCTAGATTGGTACAAAGTCCCTAACTTGTCCCACAAAGCCTTCATCGTAGCTTCCCCTGATACATTCAACAATACTGAATTTGAGACACAATTGTATTGTGCTCTTTGCCTTCCGATCCAACTTCTTCCATTCTTCATCGGACACTCCCGTTGGTTTAGTATCTGGATCTACCGTGATTCACTGATCTTTATCCACCAACAGATCCTCCATCTTGAGTTTCCACAACTCAAAACTCTGACTATTAAATTTTTCGATCTCTATCTTTCCACTACTCGTCATCTTCTTTCACCACCAGAATCGATCTCGCAGATCTCCCACTAAACAGGGTCTACCACAGACCCAAAGAAAAACCCCTCAGCAACAAAGGCGTCCCCTTGAAGCCAAAATTGCTTTGATACCAAATGTAAGTTTTAACCCCGTATAGAAATTACCTGCATACGAATTCTAAAACACAAAAAATAAACAATGCGAGAGCATAACACATAAAACACATATACATAGAGATTTTCCCCTGGATCCCAAAATCGGGATTACCAGCTTGATTTTTCATTATGTTCCTTTCAATGTTATAATACATATTTATACATGCCGAAGCATCCAATACCATGGACTGAAAACCATCACATCCAAAACCATGGAAAGAAAACCATCGCGTCCAAAAAACATGTGCGAAAGTCATGCACAAAACCATAGGTTGGTCCGCCCAACCTAACATAAGGTCCAAAACCAAAAGTTTCCGAAGCGCTGCCCCAGACCCCATAAAGTGGGGTTACGGGTACGCCTCAAACCCCATCTGACCTCCCCCCCTCTAACCCCCAGTTACCTACGTGGGCTAGTCGTGGAAAGAATATAACACAACCCAACATCATCTAGGGCCCATAGTAACTAGGGTGATGGCCATGGATAAGGGGTGCTCATCTAGGGCCCATAGTAACTAGGGTGATGGCCATGGATAAGGGATAGAGCTCATGTTTGCCTTTTGTCCACACGCTAAATTTGTGTCCTGACCATCTTTTGCATTTTGTGATACATTTCCTGTTGAGAGCGGCCAAATTATGCTTTTTCTTTTCCTTTTTAGCTGCATCAACCTCCAAGGCATTTTTCTAGGCCCGACCCAAGGTGTCGACAAGGGGAATTGGGGACTAACCCTATGTGGACCCAATGCACACATGACCCAGATGGGAAAATAGATGAATAGGGCTAAAATGGGTGGAACAGGAGTGATGTAGGTGGTATCAGGAAGCGGGACCACGCAATGGTATTTCCCATGTAGTGCCAACCCAAAAGCCAAATGGTCAGTAAAGTGTGAAAATTTGAGAATCCCCGAATCACTACTGCAGCAAACTGATATTACTTCTAGTTGTTAATACATGCAAGTTATTTACTGTGTTCTACTGTAAATACAACTGCAGCCTTCACGACTTTAAATAATATACGAAACAATTATCTGAGAAAGAAAGAAATAACACACATAAGTGACGCTGTTATTTTTTGGACCAATGTCTCCGAAAAAACCCAATGTGGGAAAACCGATGCAACAGCTGAGGGTTTGTATTATTATGCAGTAATTTCTGAGTACAATTCTTCAGATGCCCAAACTGGCAATCCTATACAGAGACTAACTAGACAAAAAGTAGTGAGATGATCTCACCCTGTCATTAGAAGATCTAGCACTGATAATCGTTGGAGATGAGCCTCTGCACTGCCTCTGTGCAGTACTACATCACACCCACCCAGTCACTGCATCACTGCGTTTGGGACTGTGTTGCACCTCCTCTGATCTTCTGTTGGCTGGAAACTTCGGCCCTCTGTCCTCCCGGTCTCATACCCAGCTACGGCACTAGATCCCAACTATTCCTCAGCGGAATTTCAAACTCCCTCTAAAGCTCTGCGCTGCCACAACATAGCACTGTGAGGCCCTGCGTCAGCCTCTTTGGACATCTTTCTGCCCTCTCTGCCTTGAACTATCCGGATCTGGAAAACTTCCTTCGAAAATTATCCCTACCCCTCACTGCAAGAAATTACCTCGATCACTTCTCCAACAACTGTTGCGTTGCTCTCTTCAAAAATCTATCTCTTGAT
The DNA here is from genome assembly GCA_031772625.1 of Pinus tabuliformis. Taxonomy (NCBI): domain Eukaryota; kingdom Viridiplantae; phylum Streptophyta; class Pinopsida; order Pinales; family Pinaceae; genus Pinus; species Pinus tabuliformis. The sequence goes on along the minus strand of CM062819.1, from coordinate 1,724,770,673 downwards.
CTCTCACTCGATGTGTCTTCCAAATTCCCATCAAGCCTCTTCTTATAATCTTCTCGTTGAGAAACCAACGGCCCAGATTAGATTCTAATCAATGGCTCAGATCATTTTGGCTTGATCCTCGTCTTCTTCTAGAAGTTTCACCCTCAGTTTAATTAATACCCTTTAATTATTTTAATTTCTTAAGTTTAGACTTAGGCATCCATTAAAAATAATTAATTATTTTAATAAAACCTTCTCCAAGTGGAATTTCCCAAAACGATTTCTGGGTATTCTGGAATACATGTGTCCTAGCCTCCCTGCAAAATTTTAGGCTTAAAGCACATCCGATGCTACCAGAAATCAACATAAAGGAGATCCCACGGGAGTAGGATAGAAGGGTAACCATGAAATCGAGCAATGGAGACAAAAATACAAGCCTAACCCACTCTTTCCGCTGAATCCCCCCACCAATTCATGCCCTAAATTTCCCATGACAATTAAGGAAAATTACTCAACTATACCAATGACAAGCCATACCTTTGGGGTTGGGAGGCCCACCTTCAGACATACATTCATAACAGATGGGCAAGGGACCACATGGATGGCTTAGGTGGCGGAGAAAATGGCACATTGAGCTATCTCGAGGCTACAAGGGGCTGCTGGCTATTGACTGAAGACTATCTAGGAGAAAAAAATTCGCCTGTGCATACTAACCACATGTGGTGGGTAACAGGCCTCTTCTTATCTTCTTCGGTTTTTCTCTTTTTTTCTTCTTCAATTATTTTCTTTTCTTTCTCTTCTTCCTTCCTTTCTCTTTAGCTCATCCTCTTGTTCTTGCTTTCTCTTTAGTTCCTCCTCTTTTTGTTTCTTATTTCTTCTTCTTCTTGCCTTTTCTTTCGCTCGACTTCTTGTGCTTTTCGTTCTTCTTCCTCTTTCTTAACTCATTCTTCTTCTTCTAGCTTCTGACTTCTTTCCTCCTCTTCCTGCTAGTGCTAAAGTTCCTCACCCTGCTGATTTCTTGCCTCTTGTGATTGTTTAAGCTCTTCCTCCATTTTCCTCCTTATCTCTTTTTTCTTCCTAGTAATTGTTGCATTCCTTTCTTCCAGGGTCTCTTCAACTTCGCCTTCCTCTTGCTTATCCAATGGGTCTTCTTGATGGTCGCTTTTATGCTTCTTTTGTTTTCCATCTAGAATTTGTTTCTCCTTCTTTCTTTTAAGCAGGGTGGCTCTAGCTTCCAAGCTTATACTCTCTTGAGAATCGTCCACTTTTTCATCCTCCTTTTCTTGTTGTTCGTTTGGTCCTATCTCCCTAGTGGCATTATACCAGTTTCTAACTTTGTCTCCATGAATATCCTCGATATGAACATAGAAACAATTGAAACCTGCCTTCTCGCAATGTGTTGCTACAACTCCCTTTGGTTCATACCTGCGGTGGATCAAATCTACAAAGTAGAAACCTTTCATCTCCTCAACCTCTGCTTCAGCTTCCTTGAAGTTCTCCAGGGTATATGCCCCAATGGTCAGAGGGAAAACATGCCATGGATTTTTCTTTCCTTTAACTAATGTCTTGGAGAACCCTGTAGTTAATTGGTAGCAGACTTCTTATAAGAGCACTATGTCTGTTGCCAATGTAGGAAGAGCATGTGGATGCTTATAGGAGCCGAATACTCTAATAAAGGTGGCCTCTCTAATGGGAAACTAATCATCCACCTTAATGAGCGTCTCTTTAGCCCTCTTAGACATGCAATGAACATCTTCTCCAAAAAGCATTTGGTACAGAGGAGAAATGAGTGATTCAAAAGTAGTTTAATGCATGCTCTTGTAACCTGGATCCCAAAATCTCTTATAATAAATGTGCACGGGCTCAGGTGTCTTTGGGGTCCACTTTAGACTCCATCCTTCAAACTGACATCTCAAAAAGACTGCATCCATGAGGTATGATGCCATATAAAATTCTGACGGATGGGCTTTCTCGAGATTCTTTGCAGCTTGTATGTTGGACTTCAAGGTCGATTCCAAAATGCTTCCCCAATTGAATATAGTCCCTAAAGTGGCTACACCCATGATCCTAGAAAGGTGTCAATATCTGCTCTACCATACAATCGGTTCATCATAGATGCCATGTATTGATATACTTTCCTAAGGCCCTTTGTCCTGTAAACCTGACCTCCTTTGAATATGAAATTTAATGGTTCTTTCCACCACGACTTCAGAATATCTTTGGTTGACCCCTTAAAATCTGATAGCCACCTAGTGTTGAAAAACACTTCTCGTTCTGGTAGCTTATAATAAGAGGTGATGTCAATCGCACTGAAAGAAGTAAAGGCCTCACCTGTATGCTTCCTAATAACCCAGCGGTCTTCATCAATGTTTTGTAATATCCAGTCTATAGTTTTTGCACATGCAAAGACCGGTGGGTGTGCAACTACTTTGTGCAGCCAAGACCTCTTAACATTGATGTACACTCTGAAATCTTCCTGGTCTTGAGGGATGCCCTTCTTTGTGATCTTTGAGTAGATGTCCCACCATGTGAGTTTAGTGCTTTTGTTGATATTGCAAGTTGTATCCTTGTAGATTAGTGGTGGAGGTGGGCTTTCTATGATCCCTTGGATTCTACTTTCTACACTCTTGCGAGAGGATTTGACTACTGGTGGCGCCATCTCTTCAGAGAAAGACGATATAAATATGTAGCCCAGCGTAATGTCACTTGAGCATTTTGAACAAACAATCCCAAGATGAAAGCGATGACATAAATAATATTGACAAGAGCAAAATTTGTAAACTGGGTTCTAGGGGTGTGAGGAGCAAGACAAGTACTTGAGTCACAAATCTGGTTTATAGACAAGTTGCAGGGTCGCGCTAGTTAGGGGTCACAAGAGATGGAGACCATTAGAATGGCGACCTTTCAACTTGAAAGCTCAATAGGATTGATGAACCGTAGGGTCGCAGGAAAAAAAAGGTCGTTGGGTCGCAATGTAATGAAGTTGTAGGTTTTCGGGTTACTTGCTAGGCGACCATGCGACTTTGCAACTCAGGGGCTGCAAGGAGAGCGATACAGTTGTTGGAATGATAGGGTTGTAGAGTCGCGCGGTGAGTTGGTCGCAAAGTTACGTGTTAGCTTATTGCATAACTTTGCGACCTAAGGTTTTAAGGAGAGCGAAACTCTTGGTGGAATCGAGAGGTCGCATGGAACCAATGATCGCTCAAAAAAGGGGCGTGACCTGACCTCAGCGGTGGTTGGGTCACTGATTAATGAGTTCTGGCACAAAGAAATGGGAAAACTTGGATTTCAAGGGTTTTCCATGAGACCAAAGGGCGAAAGGATTAGGGGTGATCAAGTACAGAGGCAATGCACCTCGAATTGGGAAAAGTAAAACCCATAAAAAATGGCACCTGGTGGATGAAGGGAAGGCCAAAGGGTTTGGAAATAAGTTTGGGTTGGAAAGGATGCGACAAAGAGGAGAATTAGGGCACAGAATGGAATGTGCAGAGGCAGGGCCAGATGGGAAGATAGATGGAAATCTAATTATTGAAAGGGAAGGTGAAATGGCGCTTACCTGGAGGGAGAAGTTGCGCAATCACTAGGTCCCCAAAGTCATCCGGCTCAATCGCTTCGATCATCCAATAAGCAAAAAATGGGGGCGAGTGCTATATATAAAAAAGGTTGCACATGCGGAGGAGGTCGTTAGGTCGCGAGTTAGGAGGGGTCGCATATGAAGATGCTTTCTATGGTGCGGCCTAGCGACTCTGCAACTAGGTGAGTAAAAGGTCTATGCGAGGTCGCTAGGTCACAGGTCATGCCAAGTCGCTAGGATGAGAGGTAAAAGTTATGCAACTTGGTGAGCTGCAATGTAACCCTCAATGAGAAGTATAGGTCACGAGGTCGCACGGTCACAGGGTGTTAATTTTTCTTAGGGCCATATTATTCTTTGCTTTGATAATTACATTTCTTCATTTACACATTAAATTCACCACATAACATCGTAACATTATTCAGATTTACATTATTATTCAACAACATATGCAACTATGTAGAAAGAAAAGTATCATCATCAATGCAGCGGAACATAAAGGAACAATAGAAAAAAATCATACACACATAGAGACACCAAGATTGGTCAGAGACTAGGGCAAAACCCACTATGGGGAAAACCCTTTCAAATTCTTCTTATTAGATTGTCATTGAATGGTTCAGCAAAAGAGAGTACAATGATCCATATCTTCATCCATACAACTATCCAGCAAAAATCAACTAAACAATATCCATGAGATGAACCCAATCATGCTCATACTCAAAACCCTGATTCTGAAGCCTGTAATGAATTGTCACTGTCTGCGATCAACTACCAAACACTACGGTCAATGAGCGAAAACTTTGGATAACTGAAAAACCAAACCCTAACTTTTGGTCGCATGGACGACATGTCGTGAGAGATACTAAAATGCTTCAGTCACACGGATGAGTTGGCCAGCAAGTGACTGCAATCGAGATCTCTCTGTGACATGCCTACGGCTGAGACCTAAAACCCTAAAACAAAGATGCGAGCTTCGGACCCTACAATTCACCTTTGTGCGAACCCATTTCTCTGCTGATCTGCCTCAGACCTGTGTGAGCCAAAAACAAGAAAGAGAATAAAAGAATGTCTCATGATGATGACCAAATCAGGTTGAGGTCACTTGTATTTATAGCCTTCCAAGGGTGTCCAGTTTTCTTTAGGGCTGACCTAATCAAATATGCACATGTGGGCTTACAATTCAAAAATACACTTTCCTTTATCCAAATTTGATGATCTTTAGGTCGCTTTTGGTCCTCTCGAAAAGTGGAATTCAATGCAATCATCATATCCATCAAATTAGTTGTCCAAACTAGAATTTGGACCTCGTTTCCAATTTTAACACAAGGTCACTAAGAAGGGGTGATCTACGACGGTGCAACTTGGCGACCTTGCGACTTATCTAGACTACGACTTAGCGATTCAGGTGAAAGCAGGTATGAGGAAAAGGTCGCAAGTTGAAACTTTTAGGTTGAGGCTATGGTCTCAGGTTGTGACTAGTGACCTTGGGAAAAAATCAGTTGAAACTTTGCAGATCAAAATTCTCCCAAGTGCTAAAGGCAAACCCGGGTTGGTACCAAAAGTCTGAAACCTCAACACGACACAGACAAGGGCCCAAAAGCTCAATGAGGGGACTCTAAAATTTTGAAGTGTGTCAAATTTTGGGGTTGTTGTAGCAGCTACAACATAACTCTTGCCATAGTGCCAACAAGGATGTGATCTTCAGTCTCCTCCTTGCACCTTAACTCTGATACCATGTTGGAAAATCAAGAGACTTACATATTTAGATGATTTTCCTTAACTTGATAATTACTTGTGATGTGTGTCTACTTTTTATTACTTTATTAGATCTTCGTTCATCAAATAATTACCAAAATAGTGAAGATCACAATAAGAGAAAGTACACAAGATATAGGCACCAAGCCAGGGCAAAACCCCTCCAAGGGAAAAACCTAGAAAATGCTTCTCTTCTTCTTTAGGATTTGCTTACAAAAGAGGCTTCCAAGACCTAAATACCAAAGCCAACGAACCCTCTAGCCCCAAGTCAGCCCCCTGTGAAAATTTCATCTATTGCAGTAACTGGAAATTATTCTCCTAACTGTAAATTTAATTATGTAGTTTATTTGCTACGATAAACAATGAATAAATCACTACTGAAATTTTCACCATAAAAATACTGTGGAAAATAAAATAGTGGAAACTAAAAAATTCTAGCACACACAAAAATTTAAGACAGTTTCTTTTGGACAATTATCCCCGAAAAAATCCAACTTTGAAAAACTGGTGCAACAGATAAGGGTTTTATTATTATTCTTCAGCAACAAATCTGAGTACAATAATTTAGATGCTCTACTGGCGATCTAATCTGAGAAAAATATTGGAAAATTATTGTGAAAATTTTCCCTCGCCCCACAACTAATTTATGTCCTAGGAATTGCCTACCCAGCCACACGCAAATTCTTCTGCATAGTGCTTGCGCAAACCCTTTGGGAATTTCGCACTCCCTCTCACTGCCTCTCCTAAAACTGGAATACTTCCTCCGGAAATGTTGCTGACCTCCTCTACCACATGCTACTCACCCTCTGGCTCTATCTTCTCTGTTGAGCCTCTACTACTAAGAAAATTGAACTGCCTGGGTTAATAATCTAATTAAGTCATCTCTAGGTGGAATTTCCAAAAACGATTTATGGGTTTTGGAGATCTCATGTATTCTAGCCTCTCCACCAAATTTCGTGGCTAGAACACATTCTATGCTATGGAAACCAACACCCCTCTTAGCGAAGACTATGTTCTCTCTAGTGCTGCATATCCCATCACAACACGCTGTCTCTGTATCACCTCCTGTCACGCTATTGATGTCTTGCTGCTACTTCCCACCAACCACTGCGCAGCTCTAAGCCCCTTCATGCACATTGGGTTGTTGCCAAACACAAATTGAGATATTTGCATGGGACAATTAACCTTGGTCCAAGATAATTTTTCGGTGATGTACGACTTCATGGATACACTGATGCTAATTGGACTGGAAATGTTATTGACAAGAAGAACACATCAGGATGCTACTTTAGTTTGGGCTTTACGATGATATCTTCGATGAGCAGAGAACAAAAGTTTGTAGCTTTAAGCACTGTTGAGGTAGAATAGATTGTTGCTAGCATGGCTAGTTGTGAGGCAGTCTGGTTGAGGAAGTTCTTTGGAGAGCTATTTGAGCAGGTTTTGTATACAACAGTCATATATTGCAACAACAAGAGTGGGACCCGTTTGGCAGAGAATCCCGTATTTCATGACAAGTCCAAGCATATTGAGATCAGGTATCACTACATTTGAGACATGTTGCAGAGAGGAGCCGTGAGACTCCATCACATTTCGACCGATCATCAGATAGCAGATATACTCACAAAGGCTTTGCCAAAAGGGAAGTTCTTGGTCTTCAGAGAGCATATTTGACTGATAGACGTGACCCTCCTGGGTAAGGGTCCCGGTTGATCGAGGACACTAAGCTATGCTCCTCCCCCCTGTCTTAGATTCTTGGGTGAGGAATTGGGCCAGAGAGCTCCTGGCATTGAGGGAACTCATGCTCTGCCAAGTATACCCCAGTTGGCATCTAGTTTCCCACCCATCTAGTCAATGGGTGTTGGCTATTTGAGTTAGGCATGATCTTTACTATTTATGGTAAGTGGCATCCCACTCATGCGAGAGATGCAGGGGTTCTACCAATGACTCTTGAGGGTCATGTTTGGAAGGTCAGCAGATAACAGGATAGTCACAGTCCTTACCATTTATGGTAAGTGGTATCCCTTCTATTATCACCAGGCAATGGGATAGGCACGATCATTACCTCATAAGGTAAGTGGCATCCCTCTTATTGTTTGTGGTTCCTAGGTAGTAGCATTAGCTCCCCGCTGGTGATTGGGTGGTAGCATAAGCTCTCGATGATGATGATCCCTGGGTAGTAGCATTAGCTCTCCGCCGACGATTCTGAGTGGTAGCATAAGCTCCCCAATGATGATGATTCTTGGGTCCCCGCTGGTGATTCTGGGTGGTAGCATAAGCTCCCCGATGATTATGATTGTCGGGTAGTAGCATTAGCTCCCTGCTGGTGATTCCAAGTGGCAAATTGAGCTCCTCTACGATATCAAATTCTTCTTCTATTAGATTCGAGAGTGTTTACCAAATGAGCAGAGATGAGCAGTGACGACATGTGATTGTGACGAGACATTTGAGATGGGACATATGTTGCAATCGGTGATTTCTCCCTAGCTGAGAGGGAGTGTTAATTTGGTAGCTCAAGGACAAATTCCATCCTTTGGATAATATTCCTCATCAAGAAAGACCCCTCCTAGCCCTTGGAAGAATTTAATTTGGTTAAGGAAAAATGTATTTTTAAAGAGGAAACCCACATGAGCACAAAAAAGACAAGTCGACTTTAAAGAGAAATTAGACACCCTTGGAAGCATATAAATACAAGTCAAGTGAACCTCATTTGGATATCATAAACAACAATCTTCTCTCTCTCTTCTTTGGTTTTTGCTCGCACAGGTTTGAGCTTGATTCGTGAAAACGGTTCGTACAGGTTTGAAATTGCATGGTCCAAGCTCACACGTGTGAAGAAGGAAATTTGATCTATAGCTGCAGGGTTGGAACAGGGAATTCTCGGTTGTAGATGCTCAAATGATAGGGTGTTCCCTACAGCTGGAGAGCTACAACAGCTCGTATGGTCACTAACTCTATGCGACTATGACCTAGGATATTTTGACAGTTGATCGCAGACTTTGATCGTTGACCACAAGCCTAGAAACTCTGATTTGAATCAGATCTGTCTATTGGGTTCATCTCTTGGATATTGTTTGGTTGGTTTTGCTAGATAGTCTTGTGATTGGTGAATTGGAACATTGTACTTTCTCTTTCTTGAACATTTTATGTCAATCGAATAAGAAGAAGAATTTGAAAGGGTTTTCTCCCTTATGGATTTTTTCCCCGGTCTTTGACCAAATCCTTGTGTCTCTTATTGATCTTGATTGTCTTCTTCTATCTATTGCATTTACTATTCTATCTACAATTTCTCTTGATAATTGAAAGAATAAATTGTGTTGAAAGATTGCTAATTAAAGAAAAGAATTGGGCTAAAGTGATTGTAACAACATAGAACATGGGAAAATTAACACTAGAAACATGCCTTGAAGGGCCAAATGAGGAAAGAGGAGAGAGAAGAATAAAAAGTCTTATAGTTTTGAACACCTATGTGGATGCCACTGGATGCGACTGCCTACTAACTACTTGGGTGATGGAGTCTAAGGGAATTACTAAGGAAATATCAAACCCTTGAAAGGAGTAAGGGAGGAAACCCTAAGTCTCCACTTTTAAAACCATAGCTATCATTCAATATGGGGATAAAAGCAAGAGAAAATCTCTCTAGGAGGTCTCAAGGGATGTTCAAGATTTTTTAATTAAAGCATGCAACATTTGACCAAAGTTTCATACAAAGATATGCATTTGGACGTAGGATATAGAAACCCTAGCAAAATACATTGCATACAATAACCATAATGTTAGTTTTTGTAGCATCGAATGTGTTGTAGCCACGGAATTTGGTGGAGAGGCTAGAATACATGAGATCTCCAAAACCCGGAAATCATTTCTGGAAATTCCACCTAGAAATGACTTAATTAAATTATTAACCAGTTTTTAAATATTTCCTAAGTCTAAACTTAAGTAATATGGTTAATTAATGAGAATTAATTAATTCAATGTGCGAATCATTTAGAAACTCACACGGATCGACTTCAAGATTATCCTAGCCATTGATTAAGTTTTAATCTTCGTCGTTGGTGCTCCAACAATGGATTATAAGAGGAAGTCGATGGGCACTTGGAGAAGATACACCAGAAGTTTGATTTTCTTGGCAAATCGATTTCTAGAGAGCAGCAGCAGTTGCCGGAGAGCTAGAAATCAAAGCAGAGAGTGAGGGGCAGGGACAATGAGGTTGGAGGAAGTTTTCTAGATCCAGTGAGTGCATTTGTAGAGAGGCAGAAGTACCACAGTGAGGCTGACACAAGGGCTACGCAGAAGCCTCTAGAGGGAATCTTGATTTAGCTAGAGAGAAGTCGAGTTTCAGTTCCAGAGGCTAAGAAAGGGTTCCAGAAGGCAAGAGAGACAATTTCTCAGCTTGTGGCAGACAAGACGACTATAGGAGCAGCTGATTCAGGTTGAGCGTGGCAAACACTACACTAGGGTGATGCAGGCCAACGCAGAGGCAGTTTGGACAACTCACTTGGAACTGCAGTCAGAGCCCGAATTTGCCTGTGGGATGAGGAAAATTCCCACTAGAATTTTTCCAGTATTTTTCTTTGTAGGATTGCCAGATTTCGCATCCGAATTAGTGTACATTGTTGCATAATAATAAAACCCTCAGTTGTTGCGTCGGTTTTCCCAAGTTGGGTTTTTTCCTGGGACATTTGTCTAAAAATAACGGTGTCATTTTTATGTGTGTGTGTGCCAGAATTTTCTCAGTTTCCAGTGTTATTATTTCCGCAGCATTTTTTTTGTGAAGGTTGCAGTGTGATTTATTCAGTATTTGTCGTAGCAAATAAATTGTTAAAATTAATTAAACAATTAGAAGAATAATTTCCAATTGTTGCAATAGGATTTCAGTTTTGGAATTTTCACACATAAAAGATATTCAACAAGAAAAGTACACACAAGAAATCAATGAACAATCCTTCATCATCCCTAAATGATGTCTCCACAACAAGGACTAGTCTCCAGTAGCAAAATATCCATAAAGATCACATCTCCACAAGAGTAGTAAGGTACGAGGGGCTAGGCTGAAATCTTCTAAGAGGTTGAAATTTTCCACAAGCGGTGATGAAATGAAAGAGTGAGGAGACCTTTTATTTATAAGTCCACCTCATACAATTTTAACTAAAAAGCCCCTTAAATAAATTTTATAATGAGTAAACGTTGGGTTACAAGCCAACCCACTAGCTTAACACGAAATAATACCAAAATAGACCCACACATTTGAGTCATAAGCCTCAATATTGATGAAGTCATGCCCTTTTTGGGCACCAAATGCTAGGTGATGATGAAGAGAAGACTAAAGGTGTCTCTAAGCATCATGATGATAGTCCTCAAAGCAGCTCCAAAGGTCCCAAATCAAGTTGGGGTTCCCTCTCCATGGGTCTCTAATCGCTAATGTAGTGCCTCCTTTTTCTAGCATTAGGGCCCCATTGTGTGCAACAAGTCCTCCCTAGTCATCTCATGGAAGACCATCATCATCAAGGTTCTGAATCATGGCTTGCCCATGAGATAGTGTCAAGGTAAGCCTCGAGGCATGCTAGGTCCAGTGGTGCAATCATCAATAATCCTCTATACTAGGAAAAGGAAGATCAACATCCCGGGTCCTATGGGTACTATGGGATGTGTATCAACTGCTCAAGTCATCATACTGCCCAATGCTCTATTGTAAGTGGGAAAATTTGCATCTGCTAAGTCATCAACCTTTTTGTAGGGCCTTGGTGCCTATGGAGTAGGTGCCCTCAAGCCTTGTGTTGCTATGGACCACTTGGAAAAACCAACTTAAACTCTAGTGAAAGCAACCATTCATTAGACACTAAAACCATATAAGCATCTAAGTGGACCAAACTTGTATGTTAAGGGCATACTAATATTTCAAACTAGGATCACCTTCCAATATCTAACTAGACCAAGTCCCATAAAGGTGTTCCCTACCTTGGTAAGGGTGGCTAATAGTCAACCCTATTAGGTGCTTCTAGCCCCCAAGGGGAGGTGGCATTTCCAAGGTTAACCCTTCAATCAATAGGCATTGGTGTAGATGAGTGGCAATGGAGGTGAAAGGATCCAAGACCAAATGCTATGGTAAAGGGGACCAGCTAATGGGAATCCACATCTTCAGTGTATAGATGTAATGGAGGGAGCAATCATGGAGGCATGAGTTACTCTACTCAGCCTACTTTTTCCACCCCTCTAGTGCACCTTTTCCTTCTTTATGATAATGCTTTTTATTTTGGGTGCATAGCTCAAGGGTTAAAGGTTGCTCATTATGATATAGCACTTCATTTTACCCCTGAAGATGAGGTAGTTTACCACTCATCAAGGTTGGGACATGCAAGGGTTCCTTTTAATGAGGAGGAGCATCAAGTGCTTAGGAATGAGTGATGGCTAACAAGGAGGGTAGAGCTCATGCTAGACTTTTTCCCACGCACTAACTTATGTCTTGACCATCATTTTCATTTTGGTTTTCTTTTTCTTTCATGGTGGCCAAATTATGCTCTTCCATTCTTTTTGTTGCATCAACCTCGAGGGCAATGTTTCCCAACCCTACTCAAGGATGTGGATAAGAGGGTGCCAAATCCTAATGAACCAATGACGAGTTAGACCCAAAGAATGGAGATGGGTATAAAAGGGCTTATAATGTGACATGAAAAGTGTTAACTATGGCATAAGGGAGAATGAATACACTATTTCAATCCAAGTTTTCCAAGTAGTGGCCCTCCTATAACCCTAAGGCCTCAAGGGAGGTCCCACTGAACTGGGTCTAAAAATTAACCCCCCTGGTAAGGTGAGAAAACAAATTTATAGTCATGATTTGTAAGTCAATTTTCCATATCACGCCTTTATCCATTTTAAATGCCCAAAACATAAAGTATAAGCACCTAATTGCAAAATGATAAAAGTATCTATTGAGTGGTTGTAATGTCCTCTTTTAGTGAATTTCAATGGATTTTGGGACACTGTAATATCCCTATTGAGAATATGCCTATTTTTATCGACCATTCTATAGATTTTGATTAAGGGATTTCATCAAATAGTTAGGACAACAATTTTTCTTCGTATACAAAGAAAATAAGCAACTATAACTATGGCACTTTGCAAACAAAAGGGAACACAAAGCATAATACTTATCAAAAACTCAGCCTCGTTTTTATTAAAATGGACTATGAGATTTCATGCCAATGCATTAGTTTTAAAACCTTGAATAGATCTATAAATAAACCCTGCTATATGGCATGTGTGGCTAGATAATAAGTTGATGTTGTGACCTTCAAAGATGAATGCAGCAAACACGAAATCTTGCTTCTCCAAGCGTTATGCACATGTGAGAGATCTAATTGACCTCTCCTTGTGATCACATTAAGCCCTAATCAATGGATGTGATTTGATCCCTCCATTTTTGAGTGGCTAGGGTTTATGGTCTCAATACTGAAGCCCCTTTGACTAGATCGGCTAGGGTGGATCACTTACCACCCAAACTAACCCCAAACAAACTCCAAGAGATCAACTCAATAACAAGACTATAATCCAAAATGCATGCCCAGGAATTGAGCTCTCATCTCCTTTTAAGGTTAAGAGTTGCCACAATACCATGGGTATTTACCATGAGTTATCGAATATCATCCCATGTTTTTTAATAATTAATCTAATTTTTTAATTATTCATTACATTTTATAATTTTTCTTTATTTCCTAAGTGACAATGAATAATTATTTGGACCTCCTCGAAAAGGGATATTACAATGGTAGCCCACCTTCATCCAAGAGGAATGCAAATGGTAAGAGGTGCATGGCTAAAGCAGATGGCGAAGGCATATGGCATATCATCATCAAGAAGTGAATGCCAAGGGTTGTTGGTTGGATGGTTGTCAAATGTAGGAGGAAAGTTTTCTCCTATGGGGTTACCCATTTTGGTGGGTAACATTTGGCTCCCACCAGGCGACATAAGCTCACAGCAGAGCCATGATCCATATGCTCAAACATGTTGATTTTTGTAGCTATGGCTGGTCTTCATAATCTATATAATGAATTTGTAAAGCATATTTTAAATGTTAAGGGTCAAAAGAAAATTATTTTTGTGTCAAGTACCATTTGGACTTTCAAAAGAAAGAAATTTGAAATTTTGAAATTAATGTTTTTGGCCCCAAAAAGTGAAATTGGCCTCTTCCTAGCCAAGTCAGCCTCATCAAGAATTCAAATTGGCCCAATGTAAATATACTCCCGTTCGTCCAAGGGAAAAGAATATATAAAGACTTCGCATTCCTCCACATTTGTGCAAGCAATTTGGTCTCTTCTTCTCTATATTTTCGGCCTACTCTGAGGCAATATATCGGCTAGCATATATGGCAAGATCTGTGGCAAGAGTAGCTTGTATATGTAGCTGACATCTATGGCTGTAGAAGCTTGTATTTATCTGAGGCGAGAAGAGTCTAATCTGAGGCATGTAAAGCATCTCTGAGGCGGAAAAGAAGTGTATTTCTAGGCAACGAAGAGGGGAACTCTTAGGAAGTGAAGATCAGAAGTCTGTGGTAGTAGAGAAGGATAACTCTTAGGCAAAAAAGTCTAGGTATGTGAAACAACAAAACTTATAGCTTATTTACTTTAAATGTTAAAATACACAAGGTATTTGTAATAGTAATGTATTATATATAAAAGGTACAAATGATGATAGAATGTTACAATGAGGACCCACATATATACTAGGCAAGTGTCCCTTCACAATTGGGCATGTCTTTTAGACATGCCTCTTCACTTAACTAATGAATTCTTAACATAATCATTACTTGATTATTTAGTATTTACATTTATTTATATTTATTTAATTTTATATTAATTATATTCGTAACATTGCCCCTTCCTTCAAAATCTTTGTCCTCAAAGATTAATGTTGATAGTTTTCTTCACCTTAGTCTTGAACAATTGTCTTCACTCTGCTCACGTCATTTTTGATAATGTGACTGGTCACTTGGTACCTCAACATGTATAATTCCCTCGAGATATTAATTTGGAACTAAGGTCTTTTTTTCTTTTTCTTTTTTAACTGACCCCTTTTTTTACTAACCCTTTTTTCTTTTTCTTTTTTATTTGAATTAATATATATATATATATATAGAAAATCAAATTAATTAAGTCAAATAAATAAATTAAAGATTATATAATATAATCGTTGTATAGTCGTTTACTATCGAATATGGTGATCTGCTTCAAATTGCCATGACATATCACTACCCTTATCACACCCCCGACGTAACGTTTTTCCTTGGAAATGTCAACGGAGATTAGTCTCGGTACCCACGACAAAAGGCACGATGACACAAGGTTAGTTGGTGTGTCTGCTGATAATTTGTGACAAAGTTGGGAAGCCGATTCGATGCCCCACACCATGCAACTGTTTGTTTCCACAGCCACCATACCTTTGAAACCTGCAAACATTATTTGAAAAGCGGATGGTACCAAGTTATGACATCCACACTTGCAAGCAACCTATTCTGCAAAGTCGGAAGAGATTTTCCCAATTCCATTTGAAAAGATGTACCATTTTCCATTGCTAACAACTTATATGTCACGAGAAATGTGTTCAAATTCTTCATTTTGAATGTCAAATGTTTATGTAGAAGAGCTAAAGGATTGCCCCATTCTTGATGCGCACTCGGCAACATTCCGTATTGCCCATCCATTTTCGTATTTGTTCTGCAGTAAGTATTTCCGTTGGTGCAAACAACCATAATGAGATTTCACGCAACTGGCTTGATGAGAAGGCCAGAAACTAAAACTTTTTATCACCTATCACAATACCTTCTCCCAATTCCATTTGAAAAGATGTACCATTTTCCATTGCTAACAACTTATATGTCACGAGAAATGTGTTCAAATTCTTCATTTTGAATGTCAAATGTTTATGTAGAAGAGCTAAAGGATTGCCCCATTCTTGATGCGCACTCGGCAACATTCCGTATTGCCCATCCATTTTCGTATTTGTTCTGCAGTAAGTATGTCCGTTGGTGCAAACAACCATAATGAGATTTCACGCAACTGGCTTGATGAGAAGGCCAGAAACTAAAACTTTTTATCACCTATCACAATACCTTCTCTCAAAACTTGCAGAAACCGCTCATATAATTTTGTATGTTGCTGCGGTACTCCATGGGCCATCCGTCGAGACAGATCAATAGAATGTAGGGGGCTAAAGTTCTCATAAAAAAACAACACGGATAAAGTTTTCAGCATGGTCTGCATAGTATCATAGCACTCTATTCGAAACATTAACTTCCGACCCAACGAAGTAGATCTTTGCTGGAGTCACTTGTACACTGTTGACATACATCAGACCGTTCTCCAAAGGTGTATGTCCAGCATTACGGTATCTGTTTGATTTATCAACCATTTAAAGCTGGTCTTGAAGCCACTCTACTGGTTTGTATCAAGTGTTCCAACCTGAATTACCAAGCTTTTCTAGAGCTTGGTTTATGAGGGCAGCATCGCTTCTCTCAAGCTATAGTAAATTGAAAAATTCACTTGCTCCTATCACTGCAAAATCTCTCCCGAATGCGGGTGCTACGTCGCATCATAAGGAAGCGCCACTTGCCACGGAGGAGAGGACACGCGACGGACGGAGCTCTTTAAGGCCCCTCGCCGCCAACTCCTCAAGCCGGGCAATGCAGTTCATCAGCCTTAATGAAGGCGCAGGGATCATAGCAGGATTAGATGGCCGCATTCAATGCGGGAGAATTTCGAAGGAATGAGGAGGGCAATAAGAATTGCAGATTGGGGGCAGTCGCTGCTCAGTGCGATGGTGTTCATGCTCAGAATTCTGAGAATAGCGGTGTTATTGTCGACTTGGGGGAGGCTGGCAAACTGCTGGTCCTCCCTGGTTCTTGCCTGCGTGCATTTGTGTGTTGCCCGGAGCCGAATTGGAGGGGAATTCTGCCTAAGAAGGAAGCTGCTGGAAGTATGGTGCGAGAAAGGATGCCATGTCGAAGAGGCAGGGGTTCAGGGCGTGCCAGCTCCTCTCGCTCGCCTGCAGCAGACACTCATCACCACTGCTGCTGTTGTTACTGTCATCGACGTGTGGGAGCTTCCCCTGTGCAGGCAAGCCAATTTGTGGAGGCTGGAGGGTCCAACAATGGCGAGCCAAGGCTACCTGCGTTTGGCTCGGTTATTTTCACACTGGGCAATTCCAGAGATAATGCGGGTATCAACGCCCACATATCCGTGCTATTCACCAGGGTCCCTGAGGAAAATGTGGAAGGTCTGTCGCGGCCCCCTGCAGTGGAAAATCCCTTGGAAAACGAGGGAGGAATTCCGTTGGAGCATGGAGGAAGACGGCAACAGTCTCTGGCGGAAGAAATTCGGGTGGTTGATAAAGGAAAGCGCCCACAGGGTGAGGCTTCAAGCTCGGGGGGCACTTCACTGCTGGAGCACCACCACATATCTAGCCATGCGCGTGAACCTGAATTGCCAGCCTTCATGGATGGCTTACCCGAGGGACAAGGATGGGCGTGGATTCGGGAGGCTGAGCCAGAGGAAGATGAGCCTGAGGAAGCTGCGACCGAGGACTAGGCCCAGGTGGCACTCCCGCGTTCTTCCAGGAAGCGTTTGGGATCGTGGACGGTTCAGTTATCTTTCCTGTTGTCTTGTGTCTTACTTGGCTGGTTTCCTGTTCAATGTTGTTACTTGGTTTCATGTGTCTACTGTTGTTACTTGTTTTCTTTTCTGATATGGATAGTAGCTTCTCTGTTTTGGGACATAAGCGCATTCCCTGTAGAAGTCTGAGTAATCTAGTTTTCGAACTCTGCCCCTGCGTGGGTTCTTCAGAGATGTTTAGGATCTTTTTGTTAGTGGATGCACTGGTAAAAACTGGAAACATCACCAGGTGCAAGTGGTTTTTGGAATCTGTTACAGCTGCCCATGGAGCCACAGATGGACATGGGCAGCCAGTTATCTCGAATGTAAGTTTCAGCTGTACATATTAATACAAAAGTAGGTAGTGTTGCTTAGAAAAAAAAAATCACTGCAAAATCTCTATCATTTCCATTTGGATCATCATCTTGATTGTTTTTTGCAACATCTTCATCTTGAACATTATCATCATTATGATCAAAATCTTCTTCTCCTGCTTCACCTTGTTTCGTTTCTTCATCGTCACAATCATCTTCCTTATTATCGATTTCCTTTAGACATGCTTTAACTTCTGCATATGATTTTTCCCATTTGCTGAAGTTTTTCTTGAATTTTACTAAACTGCTCAATGAATTCAGGACGTAAACGGCGAACAATGTTCAAAGACTCGCATGGTTATATTGTGCGATGGATAATGTTCACAATATTGTATGGCTCTAATACCACTGAAGTAACAAAACCCATAGCTTGTTGACTTTAAAGTTAAAATACACAAAAGCTATTTGTAATAATAGTTTATTATATATAAAATGTACAAGTGATGATAGGATGTTACAATGAGGACCCGCATATATACTAGGCAAGTGTCCCTTCACGATTGTTTTCACCTAACTAATGACTTCTTAGCATAATCATTACTTGATTATTTAGTATTTACATTTATTTATATTTATTTAATTTTATATAATTTATATTCGTAACAATATGAGGGCTAGTAAAGCAGCATTTCTGTGGCAAGATCAGAACATATGTTTGGGCTAGATTGACTTGACTTGTAGGAGGGACCATGGACCAGGTTTGACCTTGTTGTTGACTTAGATGTATCTCTTTTAGATTGAAGAATTCTCTATTCATAAGGTTGTTGGGATTTTCTCCACGATAGTTTTCCCAGGGTAAATTTCTTGTGTTCTTCTGTGGTTGTATCTTTATGATCCTTCTGCCTTGAATGTCATATGGTTAATGTCTTCTATGTAATAATTGAATGATGAAGTAATGATTAAGAATGTGAAACGAATTAAATCATCAAAATTAAGTATTAATATAAAATACCGTGTAAAAATCAACATGGTTTCATGATAGTTTTTTATTATGGTGATAGCATCAGACAGGTCTTCTAGTCTCTAAGGTGTCAAAGAGTCTAAGGAACATGAGATATCCAATACCGAGAAATGGTTTCGCGAGATATTGTGAAAATTTCAACTATTGCAGCAAATGGAAATTATTCTTCTAATTGATTTATTATTAAGCAGTTTATTTGCTACTGCAAATAACAAATAAAATCACAATTGCAATTTTCACCATAAATAAACGATGTGGAAAATAAACTAGAAACTGAGAAATAATATGCACACACAAAATAAAATTTGACACATTTATTTTTGGACCACTGTCCCCAGAAAAACCCAATGCGAGAAAACTAGTGCAGCAAATGAGGGTTTTATTATTATGCAAAAATGAGAAATTTTGAGTACAATCTCTAGATGCCCAACTAGCTATACAATCAGCAAAAACTGACAAAAATAATTTGAAAGAAAATTTTTGTCACTCCACAAGCAATCCCAGCACTTGGCTACCTCTAAAAATTGGTCATCCAACCCTTGCGCAAGCCCTTCTGCGTTGCCTCTATGGAGAACCTCACACGTATGGCTAGAAACCCTCTTTGATCAAGCCATTTTGCGTGTCTCTGTTGTTGGAAGCAACTCTTTGGCCCTATGGAAGACTTTCACAGCCTTTGGAAGCTGAATTGACCTCCTCTTCAGCTAAGTAAAACTTCTCTGTTGAAGCTTATTCGCAGGCCCTGCCCAACTTCACTGTGGAATACTCCTGTCACTTGTTGCTAACTCTCTAGAACTGGAAATCCTCCTTTGGACTCACTGTCTCTGCCCCTCACTGTTTTTGCAACCCCTCTCTGGCTCGAAATACTCTCTGCTCAATCACTATGGCTGGGAAACTCGATCTCTTTCTAAGGAACTCACCCTCAAGTGTATCTTCTCCAACCCCATCAACCTCATCTTATAATCTCTCTTTGGCTCACCAACGACCATGATTAAATCCTCATCAACAGCTAAGATCATCTCTAAGTCGATCCATGTGAGTTTCTAAAGAATTCTCACCTTTCTCAATTAATTCTTAATTTCTTATTAATTAATCAATTTGCCTAAGTTATACTTACGCATTTTTTAATTATCGATCAATTCATTTTTTAATTATCGATCAATTAATTTAATTGAATTGTCTCTAGGTCGGATTTCCATAAACGATTTCTGGGTTTTGGAGATCTCATGTGTTTTAGCCTCTCCACAAAATATCAGACTAGAACACCATCTGATGCTATAAAAACTAACATTCTCTCTTAGAAAGGAAGGCGTTCTCTCCCATAACATCCTTCATACACGTTGTTGATGACTGACAACTGTGACAGCCTACCACTGCCCACCAACTATTGCGCAACTCGGAAAAAAACTGCATCTTTGCTACTACTAACACTGCACTATACAACTATACTACTGCCAACTCTGCCACTACACTGTAGTTGATCTCATGTTGTTGTTGTTGCAACTACTGCAACTGAAATCCAAAACTTTGTCCTAAATCAATTGTGTCTATATGTTGCAACTGTCTATGATTACTACTCGTCTCTACGCTGCCCACTACGTTTGTCTGCATTGCAACAACACTGCGCTCCTCGGCATCTGATTGCAACTAGCACTGCAACTATCCCTCAAGAACTGACTACATCAAGATGACACTGATCCACTTGCTATTAAATATTGTGGGCCCCTGTAGCATGGGTATTGATCCAAGAGGAAACACTTGTTCGATGCTCACCTCAATGGACCCTGCCCAGCTCTACGCAACTTTGAAGACTAGAGCTCAATGTCTCCCCACCTCTCTCTTGGAAGCATAGTTGTATACAAAGCAAAATCTTCCCCCATCTTGGAGGACAACTAATCAATATTTGTCGAAGCTATTGTCTGCTCCTACTTCTCCTTCTTGTCCTTCATCCTCTGAGGTCACTGAGTATTGTAGTGACCAAACTCACCACACCTAAAGCACTTAACCTTTGACAAGTCCTTCTTTTCTCCTCCCTATGAGCCTTGTCCCTAATTGGGACTTTTCTTTGCCTTTCCCTTCGATGCAAGGGCTACGTTCTCCTCCTCCTTCATGCTCATCCGCTACTACTACCATCGAGACTACTCTTGACTAGAGCAAGTCACATTTCCTCCAGCATGAAATCTCCCTGTTACCACTAAAACTAGTAGGGGTACTAGGAGGGGATCCTAAAGGGAAACTACTAGGTCAAGGGAAACAGTGGAGCGATAGCCCACTGTCACCTCAGCTAAGGCTCCCTGCTCTTTACGGACTTTCACTGATGGGAGGAGACCCGATATAAAGGGGAATCACTAGATGAATAGGTCAATAAGCGGATAAGGAGTGATTCCCAAGACCTATTCGTAAGAGAAACTCAATTCTATGGCTTTCTTGCTTGGAAATCAAGTTGATAGGCTCTCTATAAAGGGCTAAGAGGATTCTTGAGGATAGGGTTTGGTAATGAATCTTGAAAAGATGATTCCTAGCCCTAGAAATCCATATGGAGACTTGGTCTTTATGTGATCTTTGTGGAGTTCGAGTTGTCAAGTTGCGGGACCACGCAAGACCAAGTGGACCCAAAATTAGGTCAACAGTATGGCTTTGATCAACCAAGGAGGGGCTCGACCTAATTATGGAAGAGCAAAGGATCAAAGGACAAATTTTATTTTGAGATTGGGATGCAATGATCCTAATGAGGACATTAACCCAAATTCAACCTAGGGAAAAAAATGGTCTTGCGGCTAGGGCTTGCTATATATCAGGATTCCATCATCGGAATTGCTTGAAATTTGGAGGACCACTTGAGCAAACTAAAACGCAGTAGTGGACCAATTTTCAAGGGTTTTGGATGGCTATAAATGATTTTGTGTGATGCCCTATGAGACCTTCTGGGGTTAGGCCTAGAATTGGAAGAAATGAAGAAAAGAGATGTTATTCTGACCACCAAAGGGATACGAGGATCGACACCTTATCGCTTGGGCTTAATGGAGTCAAGATACACGTAGATCATGAAATTTCGTGAGCTAAGGAGCCCTATTTGATCTTTGCTAGCCTGTCTAAGGACAACCACTGGATCAATATAGATTTATACTTCAAATTTGTGAAGGAGACGAAGTTTCAAGGTCTTAAACCTAAGAGGTGTCCCTAAGAACATTCGCCCAATCCCTCAAAGATCAACGCGTGCATTTACTCACTTATTCAAGGTCCTAGAATAATTTCGCATTACATTTAACCCATATAAGAATAAAGATAACAACGTACATGCAATTAACCAGTAAGATAACAAGAATAACATCAAATTTTCGTTTTACATGAGAGAGATAGTATATCCATTTATCAACTTCATATTAGAGAAGCTCCAAAGACAATAACCAAATCAAAACATCATAGTGCATCAAAAAAAGCTCCAAAAAATCATCCCAGCAAAAAGTGCGAAAATCTCATAAGAGATACTAATCCAATCCAAGTGATGATGATGAGAATGAATCACCTCATTTGTATTTATACAATCTTTAATGAATATGATTTAGCTAATTTGGCCTAATTAAGCCCCAAATTATTACATTATGTGTTATAATAACACTCCTTGGTGGCAAGCCCACCAATATAGCTCAATAACATAAGAATAAGCCTCTCAAGAGGGCAAAATGATCAATATAGCGAGTCGTTGGGCTTTTGAGGAGGCCTAATGAAGTCCAAGGGTGCCATGATGTGGAAATGGACTCCAGACATAGTGGACAAGGGGTTGGCCCCTTGTTTTCCAAGCAAGAACTTGTGGTGCTCCCAGGTGGATATGGGGCACAAGGACATCCTCATGGGTCTCCAAGTGGATCAAAAATGTCTGTAAACCATCCTTAGGGGCTAGGATGACAACATAAGCCCTCCCTCTGTAGCAAGAGATATCCTCTAGACCCTGGAACATCTACCAAGTGTATGGTGCAAGTGTGGAGTCGGTTGGGCATAGTGAACCAGGTGCATCATCCTTATCCAAAAGGTGGAACACAAGCAATCAATGATCGGTGTTGGGGATCCATGAAATAACCTTTACTATGGTGGAGGCCCATGGCTCTCAACGCTCACCCTACAAGTGCCCATGTGGCCCTCTGGAGGGCTAGGACCCCGTATACGGAAACGAAACCCCCAAATGGAAACCCACCTACAATCTTGCATAATATCCAATGCGTCCCCTTGCCCTCCAATATCACAAAGCATTAGAATAATAAAGTAAAAGAGTTTACAAATTATCAAATCAATGTGGCACTTCATGGTGGCATGCCCTTCCATAGTGGGCTTTAGCATGTACAAGTGTCTCCAAGCTCAATAAGGGGGTTAACCAAGCACCCTACTAGGTGGTTTCAACTTTTAAAGGGGGGGACATGTCCATGGTACATCCATCAAATGGAAGGTGTCAAGTGATATGATAATGGAATAGAGTGGGGTCAAGGGAAGAATCCAAAGCACATGCTATGGGACAAAGGGGTAGCCATAATGCAGGAAGCCCACACTTGCATATATGAGTATAGGAGGGAGCAATCGTGGTACATAAGTTACCTCGGCCTTTGTTTCTCCACCCTTCTTCATTTGTCTTTTTCCTTTTATTGATTTTTCTTTGTAATTGCTTGGGGTTCCAGGGGATGAGAGCATGATGTGTGGTATATAGCAGTAGGTACCCCCTATTAAGGTGGGGTATTTCATTTCCCACCAGGGGATGGGACAGTCATGGGTTCCTCAATGTGGAGGGAGCTCGTCTAGGGCCCATAGGAACTAGGGTGATGGCCATATATAACGGGTAGAGCTTATGCTTGGCTTTTTCCCACGTGCTAAATTTGTGTGTCCAGGCCATCTTTTGCATTTTGTGGTACATTTCCTGTTGAGAGTGGCCAAATTATGATTTTTCTTTTCTTTTTAGCTGCATCAACCTCCGAGGCATCATTCCAGGCCCAACGCAAGATGTGGGTAAGGGGAGGTGAAGGCTAACCCTATGTCGACCCAATCGACCCATGTGGACCCAGATAGGAAAAATGATGATTGGGGTCAAAACGAGAGGAAAGGGGTGACGTATATGGTGTCGAGAAGCAAGACCACACAACCAAAATCGTGATTTCTCATGTAGTGCCAACCCTAAAGCTAGTGGCCAATAAAGGAGATCCCACGGGACTAGGATACAAGGCTAAACACCAAAATCAAGTAGAGGAGACAAGAGCATAGACCTAGCCCACTCTTTTCGCCAAATCCCCCCACCAATCCATGCCAAAAAGTATCCATCAAAACTATACAAAATTACTCAACTAAACTAATGAAAAGTCATACCTTTGGGGTCGGGAGGCCCACCTTCAAACATACATTCATAAGAAATGGGTGAGGGACCACATAGATGGCTAGGGTGGCAAAGAAAATAGCACAATGAGCTATCTAGCGTTTGCAAGGGTTTGTTGGTTGTCAACTGAGAACCATCTAGGAGAAAAAAATTCTCCTATGCATACTACCCAAAGGTAGTGGGTACTGTTGATCAGTGGTTGTCATTGATGTCAACCCAAGCAGCACCAGTGGCTACCCCGATCTTGCATGGGAATTTTGACTTGACAACTTACTCTATTCTGAGTCAAGGATCTTATAGATGGAATCTACTCGTCGAGATGTTTCTGTTGATATATGGCACACCAAGTAATTCTTCAAAGTTTGAGAGATATTCATATTTGAAGTTAGTAACCCCAAATAGTGGGCTAAAGCCTAAAACCCTATGGGGTTGTGGCATGGCACTCATAATTGGTTGTGGTCATTGAATAGTCAATAATTAATAAGTTTTTTTTTGCTCCTAAAATCCCTCCAACGTTCACTTGTTGAAGACCCTCTCAACTCAAGACATTCATATAAATAATGACCCTCATATCCTCCTCTAGTGGGGATTTTGTGGCTTCAAACGGGTCATCGTGGAATTTTCACTATAACTTTTTTCTGCAAAGCTTCAGAAGCTGAAATTAAAACCGATTTGAGTCGAAATCCTGATGAATCTCGCAACCAAATTTCAGATCTTGGTTCACTATATTTTCGAAGATATGATCTAAGTTAGGGTTTTGCAGGCTCCCGAATTCCATGTCAAACAGGTGACGTTGGTAAAATCGTCATAACTTTGGCTCTGAGCATTGGATTCAAATTTCGTAAATAGTCACAGAAAGAGGACAAACTATAGTTTGTTGAGTAGCATTTTCAGGGTCAAAGGTCGTAACAGTGACACGTGGCGCTTTGTACAAGTTTGCTCTACTGAATCAGTCTATAATCAGGTCATCGTGGGAGATTGGGCATAACTCTTTCTTGAAGAATCCAATGTTGATCATACCTGTGGGGTTGGAAAGAGGACTCAGAGAACTACAACAAGACGAAATTTCAGACCCTGGAGATCCAAAGTTACATAGCTACAACAAATTCAACATCGAGCTCCTATAAGGAAAGAAAATGCGTGCATTCAAGGATCATTGCAATAAGGACCACACATCAACAGTCAAGAGTAAGTCTCCTATAGCAAGGTATGTATGATTATTGTTTACATTTGAAATATGTTTTTGCAGGACAACGTAAGAACATACAGGGTCTCGGTTATATCTCTATGTCTCTATATGTCACAGTTAGTTTTGATACCACATTTCAGATGTCCTATTCTTGATACTACACATTTGATGCTACACCAACTCTACTAAATCTATATGATTTTAGTCAGCTTTGGATATAGTCTTACATAAAGTCCAAGCCTATATCAAGAGTGGGAGTCTTTGTCTATTGTTGCAACAAGTCAACAACAAAAGTGACAAGCACACTTCAGGTATGCATTGTAATTTTAATTTGTATTTATTCATTATTATGCACTTACATGTGTTTTGCAGGCAGAGGTAAGTTGAAGGGTATTTTGTTTTGTTTTGGGATTGGTTTCGCGGGGAAAATTTTGCATGCAGGTAGAAGAAGATTCAAGTACAACTTCAAGCAAGAATTCAAGAGCAGAAGTATCAAATCAAAGGAAGCATTGCAGTGGGACATCCTTTGAAGACATGACAGCCATTCGTATATTGTAAAGAAGTGTCAAGGCCAAGAGTCATCATTGTAAAGTTGTAAAAGAGTCATTTGTAAAAGTGTCGTCATTGGAAGAGTCATTATTGTAAAAGAGTCAATCTTCCTAGAGTCGAAAAGGCATTATTGGGAAGTATAGGAGTCTCTGTTGGGATGATGTCATGGTTGGGTTGCAAATCATAGTGT
Source organism: Pinus tabuliformis (assembly GCA_031772625.1). Classification (NCBI taxonomy): domain Eukaryota; kingdom Viridiplantae; phylum Streptophyta; class Pinopsida; order Pinales; family Pinaceae; genus Pinus; species Pinus tabuliformis. Next base: position 1,724,745,113 of record CM062819.1, on the reverse strand, counting down.
GATTGGGTGTTATGTCAAAATCATTGTAAATCATATTGTATCATGGAGTCATCATTGTAAAGTTGTAAAAGAGTCATTGGTAAAAGTGTCGTCATTGGAAGAGTCATTATTGTAAAAGAGTCAATCTTCCTAGAGTCGAAAAGGCATTATTGGGAAGTATAGGAGTCTCTGTTGGGATGATGTCATGGTTGGGTTGCAAATCATAGTGTGATTGGGTGTTATGTCAAAATCATTGTAAATCATATTGTATCGTGGATCGTTGTCCCTGGTACGGAAATCCACACTCTTGTCTCATTTCAGTCATTATAGGGTGGCATGGAGGTGTTAGGCTAGTGCATGAAGTCGCCTACAGGTTGGAGCCTGTGAACACTTCAGGGTGGTAGGTTGGTCTAGGATGTTGGGGCATCCATTCAGTTGACTACTGAAGAAACCAGGGCGTTGGGGCGTCCTTCCAGTGGGAGTTGGAGAAGAATTCTTTTCTAGAATTCTAGGAAGTTGTTGCTTTCATTTCAGTTGGGGTTGAAGATTAAATAATTTATTAGAAAAGCGTTCGGTGGTTTTTGACCCGGAGGGGGTTTTCCACCTAAAATTCTTGTGTTTACTGTGTTCTTTTATTTATTGTTATTACTGCATAAACATTAATAATAATTGAAGATTAACTAATGCTCTGAAAAGATTTAAAAGTGCTAATTGCTAAGAAACATTGATTCACCCCCCTCTCAGTATTTCCAATAGGTAACACTACCCACAGTCGGTCCCATCCAGGTAGTTGATCTCATCCATTAATGCCTTGGACAAAAGTGGCCCACTCCTCAGTGAAACCATTGATGGCCACATCCACAAGTTCAACTTCTTGTGGCTACTGCGGTAAGCTCATTCTGGATATCCTGAATTCTAGTGAGGTAGGGCTCAACTCCTTCTCCCTTCTGCATCCTAGCAGTCCTCAACTTCTCCTTCATGAACATCTTCTGAATCTCGAAAGAATTCTGGTATAGTGCTACAAGAGCATCACACATTTCTTTACCTGTATTCTGCAAAACTCACAACTGGGATATAAACAGGAATATCCTCCTCTCCCTGCTAGGCTACCTACAATGCAATTTGCACTCCCTTCTGGAATGTGCAGTCATGCTTGCTGGTTTTGCCACTGCAACTGGAAATTTTGGATTTCCTTCAAGACTGAAACTGGAAACCCTCTAAGAAAAATTCCTTAAGAGTGTGCAAATTCTCTTCCACCTGACGTTGATTCTACTACTGCAAAAACTAATGCAAAAACATTTGCGCCCAGATCAAGAATCTGCCCTGCAAAAATATTGTTATGCTCACCTAATGCCTGTTGGAATCGCTTCTAGACAAATTGACCCTTCCTGCACTCTGTAACTGGAAATTCGACCCCCTGTCTAGTAATTCGAACTACCTGGCTAGGCCCTGTGCAGTCCTAGAAATCGAGCTACCAAACTCCCTCTAAATCTAAACGATTTCCTCCTTACACCTCTGAGCTTCTTGTCTAATCAAAATTGCTTTGATACCATGTGAAAATTTCAACTATTGCAGCAACTGGAAATTATTCTTCTAACTAATTTATTATTAAGCAGTTTATTTGCTATGGCAAATAGCCAATAAAATCACAACTGCAATTTTCACCATAAATAAATGCTGTGGAAAATAAACTGGAAACTGAGAAATAATATGCGCACACACAATAAAATTTGACACGGCCTAGTCCTCTAGGTCACCTAGGGCATCAATTATCTCACAATCTAACCATACAAATACTTTGATTTTTGGTCCACAACTGCACTGATGTGTCCTCAAAAAGCCCTCCAAATTTCATGAGATTCCAACAGTGGGACCTTGAGATATCGCAAGCCTTAGCTCGAAGACCAATTCTTGCCCTTGGTTTCCCTCGGGCTAGAAACCTCACTAGGATCCTTGCATTGCCTTTTAATGAAAATCCATTCCTTGATCCCTTTCCCCTCCCTAATTAGGTCAAGTATATCATTGGTTGCTAAATCCTATCCCCTTCACCTAACCTCAAGTCCACTTGGTCCTATGTGGTCCCATGCACTATCAAGGTCAATTCATCAAAGATCACCTGGAACCCAAGTTTCCACAAGAATTCTAGGGCTTAGGGATCTCCTTTATAAGACACACACTCAAAACCTAACACTTAAAATTCTCCCCAAGCCCTTCCTTGAGAGCCTTCCATCTTGTCTTCCAAGACAAGCAAGCCACATATTTGAGCCTCTCTTGTGAATAGACTTCCAGGATCACCTCTCGCCTTATCATTAGTCCATCCATTTCGTTATCCTTATCATAATGGGTCTCCTCCCATCAGTGAAAGTCCGTAAAGAGTAGGGATCCTTAGTCGAGGTGACAGTGGATTATCGCTCCATTATTGCCCTTAACCTAGTAGTAGCCCTTCAAGGATCCCCTTTTAGGGCCCCTGCTAGTTTGAGCGGTAACAGTTACCTAAGAAAAGCCTCATATTTGGTTCAGGACTCAAGAATCTAAGGAAGATTGAAGAAGGGCACCTTTAATTCTTGTTTATGAAGGCACTATTCAAAAAGAGGAAGCATAAATTTGTCTTCATATATGACGAGTCTACAAATACAAGATTGTAGCAACTAGTATGCATCTCGCATATAATCTACAACAATGTCAAAGGAAAGTCGTGATCAAATCACAAATTTGGAAACAAATATATTATGTGATCAGAAGAAAAACATTGTTGAAGACACTAATAAGTGTCGAGTCATCTTTCAAAGGAGTCCAAATTTCCACAAAGACTACATGTTCTAAAACATACTTTTTTTTTTAAAGTATTGATCTTAGAACTTATGACCGATCCTCAAAATTCATTTAGAAGTCGATCTAAAAAGATCCTTGTTCTATACATAATGGAAAATTATGAAACCTAGAAGAAGAACCGACCTAATGTCCCTTTGAAGAAGGCAGCTCGAAGAAAGTTAAAGAGACTTATCTAAGTTACAATAAGATCTGAAGTTTGACATGTGAGGCATGTATTGTCATACTTTTGGAAGGTCTATCTTAACATGAATTGTATAGGATTCCTGTTTCTTGAAGATTGAAGGAACTCACTAGATCAGTAAGAAACCCTTGAAGACAGACATGAAGAAGTCCATCCTTTGATAAGTTGACATGACAAGAAGAAATGACACTAAAATACGGTGATGTTTTATTATGACGTTTCAAGGAAAAGGGCACTCAATTTTTTAAAGAAAAGTAAAAGGTATTATTTTCACAAAAGTCCGCTTCAATAAAGAGAGGTCGAATTCCTCTTCATGGTTAAAAGTACAGATCTAGCAAGCCTAAGATATAAGATTAAATGGATCCATGATTGCTAAGATCTGAGCCTCTTAAAGAATTGATGCAATGTGTGCTACTATGAAAAATCTCACTGTTGATATGAATTGTTGGGTATACATTGAATAAGTTGAGCCACTTGGTTTGGTGAAACCGAGGATGACTATTAATTGTTAATTTCATCACATGTGCAATCAAGTCTAGGGTTATGGATATTTTGGATAACTAGGATCAGTAAACCCTACCAAGCCAAAACAACTTGGAGAAGAAAGTCTAGGGTTTATGGGAAAAACCTTAGGATCGAACAGAACAATTCAGCTGAAAGAAGAAACCATAGAAAGGAATGACATCATGACGATGATGTGGATGAAGCCAATAAAGTTGTTGATGATGCAAGAGAACTAAAGATCAAGAGGAAGTTGATATCTTCTCAAAAGATAAGTATTCTACATCTCTCTTATTTGATTATTACTAATGATGTTGATTTTACTAGTAGTTAATCTCTTCTCCTTGAATCTTTATTTGATCATAATTTTTCTTCCATGGCCTCCTAGTGAGGATTGCAAGTACATATTAAAGGCCGCCTAGACTTTGGTAGCAAGTGGAAGAACAAAGAAAAGTTGTGACAAGAAGGATTGTCCCAAAATAAGGGATTTGATGAGAGATATTGTACTAGATGAGATCTGGACTCAAAGGGAGCAAACAGATCAACAAGATGGAAGAATGCCTTTATCTATGCCAGAAAGAAGTCAGTGGTGACTTCCAAGACAAAGTATGATTGGATGGAATGAAGTACAAAGCAAAAGATTACCTCAGTAAGAGGGAAGAAGACTATGAAGGGACATTTTGGCAGGTACACTCTCATTAAAAGTTTATTATATATATGATTTCTGATGGATGTAGAGATCATCTTCTTTGATGAAAGAAGAAGTGTACGTAAGAGCTACCTCAAGCTTGTGAGGTATATGAAGAAATCTTATGTTGCAGAGAGAAGGATTTGTACAGGCTCTTCAAGATTTGATATATTTGGATTAATGGATCAAGGTTGATCCTATATGATTTGTTCTCTAACGAAAGCATAAGAGCTCATGTGTCAAAAGTTGCATTGACCAGAAGATTTGCTCTAGAGGGAGAAGTCAAGGCTTCTCCAAGCTTCAGAGGGATTTGACCTCAAAATTCAAGATGAAGGATCTTGACTTGATAGTTGATAACATCAGTGACAGAGGGAGAAAATCACAATTGCCAGGAAAAGATCTATTTAAGAAATAATACCCTATTAAGGTAGCAGATGTAACCAAGATGATGGATCAATATCAGTTTATGGTTGAGCCAAGAAATGTAGCTCAACATGTGCTGAAGTGCCAGCATGGTACAACTAGTCATGGCATAGTCAAATATGGTATCAAACAGAGAGGTACAACTGTAGGGCAAGGAGTGTTGAAAACAAAGAGATTTTGTATATTGCTTCTGATTGGGCTCCAATCTCATGGATGAGCAGGAAGCAAACATTTGTTGCACTTAAAGTCCGAGTATGTTGCAGCTTGAAAGGTGAGTTATGAAGCAGTATGACTGCAGCTTGCAGGATTGGTTGATCAGGTGCAAGTGATAGCATGATGACAGGTCAAGGCACTATGAGATCTAGTACAAATACATGGTGAAGCTCGAGTATATCTCTAATATCTACTGATGAGCAGACAACTAATATTTTAACAAAGCCATTGTCTTTAGAGACAAGTTGGGGCTTGTGGAGATTACCCCTCTCATTGAAAGAGAGTGATAATGAGGATAGCAGCAAGGATGGATATTCTCCCTATAAGGAGAATGGTCCAAGAGACCCAAAGTGCTCACCAGATAGGGTTGAGTGAGTGCCTCTTGGTGAGGTGACCTGATTACTCACCATGAGGGGTTGAGTAATGTTTAGACTCGATCACATATCAGAAGGGTGTAGTGAGGCCTGTCCACATTTAGACCCAATCACACACCAGGGAACAGTGTAGTGAGGTTTGTTAGCATTTGGACACGATGACACACTAGGGAAGGGCGTAGTGAGGTCTTTCAGTATTTGGACCTGATAAAACAACAGGAAATGGTGTAGTGAGGTCAGTTAGCATCGAGACCCAATCAATCCCCAGGGAAGGGTTTAGTGAGGACTTTCAACATCAGGGCTCGAAGTGCTCCCTAGGAGGGTTGAGTGAGTAATCCCCAAGAGGGTTGAGTGAGCTCTTGCTAGTACTCCCCAGGAAGGTTGAGTTTCAACATTTTGGCCTAGTGGTAGGCCTTGGGAATTGAGGAACAATCACTCTAGAAGAGTGAGTCTTAATATGTTGATGATAAGCCAAGGGTTAGGTACCACCACGAATATGGCTACTAACGTATGTTGATGGTTAGATCAGTGTTGATAATATCGGTATCGGGAAAATATCGGCGAGGGTCCAGAAAATATCTTATCGGCAATATCGGCGAAAATATCGACAAATATCGGCAACCATAAAAAATGCATAATATATTCATTTTTTTTCAGATTTCTAAACATATAAAGCAATAACAACATGAACTAAACACATTGGCACATAAATATGAAGAAGGCATTGATATATATGATGTCAAATAGAAATGATACATCAAACTTCAAAGGCGATACCAAATCCTGCTGATCTCTGATAATTGTCCAATCAAGAACTCAAACAAAATAACATCACATATCCTGCTGATCCCTGATAGTGATAATAGTCCAATCAAGGACTCAAACAAGATAACATCACATATCCTGCTGATCCCTGATAGTGATAATTGTCCAATCAAGGACTCAAACAAAACAACATCACATATATAAAACTTTAAAAGTATTTCATCATCATGAGTTATAAACTTATATGTAGCAAAATTTGCAAAACAAATAAAACTAGCAGCTATCTATCTGAGACCATTGGCCTCTCCCTAGCAACTTTCTTTCTGTCTTGTTCAGCAATTGCTTCACGAGCTTTTTGTATAACCTCTGCACTAGAAACCATACAAGGCATTACATCTACATCATATGCAGAGAGTCTAGCCAGATGGTATTTCAATCGTGTAATCCCTCCTGACATCTTGGTCCCACACAAGTTGCATGATATATATGCTTGATGCCCCACCAACAGCCTCCCCATACTCCGAAAATGGGTCCAAGCCTTTTGGCATATTTGACATTTGTAGTGAACTAATTCAAACCTAGGGCACAAAAAAAACAAAAAATTAGCATTAAACCCCCCAACACAAAATGAAAAAATAATAAGTAATAACAACTCATTCAAAAAAAATTATTACATTATTTGCATCTTGCAATGTGAATGAAAAATGGCAATAAGAGGGTGCATAAGAAAGTTGAAAAAACAAAAATAAAGCTTGCTGTCCAAATATGGAGAAAACCCTTGCATTGGTTCATGGGCATGAAAATCATAGCAAATGGAAAAAAACAAAGAAACAAAACGTTGGTAGGCAAAGAGACAAGCAAGCATAACCCTAAATCTCTGAAAAAATCATTAACATAAGGGTTTTAAGAACATACCTGTTAATGGAAGAAATGAAGTTTGTCTCACTATTCTTCAATCTTTGATCCACAAAAAAATCTTAATTGGTGGTGATAATCGTTGTTTGATCTTCAAACCCTCCTTGACAAGCACCACAAAACTCTTTCCCTTCCTTCTCCAACACTCAGAAACAGAAATGAAGAAAAAAAAAACAATTTTCCCTTTTTGTAGCCGCGGAAAAACACACCCAACGATATTTTATATCGTCGCGCGATATTTTCCGAAATATCGCCAATATTTCGGAAATATCGCGATATTTACGCTATTCAGCGATATTTCGCCGATATTATCTACACTGGGTTAGATGATGATGCTTGTGATGATGATACTAAGATGCCTACTAGTTGATGTTGACGGTGTGTCAAAGATTCCAACAAGTGGATGTTGACGAGATGATATTGATGATGTCAGAGATGCTGACAAGGTTGATGATAATTTGTTATAACCTTTCCATAGAGAAATTTGGTCAACATGAGAAAATCACGTAGTCATTATGAATACCTCCCTAGTTAAGAATTTGTATGTAATGAATTTGTAAAGTATATTTTAAATGCTAAAATTCAAAAGAAAAATATTTTTCTATCAAGTCCCATTTAGACTTTCAAAAGAAAGAAATTTGAAATTTTGAAATTAATTTTTTCGCTCCAATAAGTGAAATTGACTTCCTCCTAGTCAAGTTGGCCTCATCAAGAATTCAAGTCAGCTCCGTGTAAAGAGCCACCCATTTGGCCAAGGGAAAAGACCATATAAAGACTTCGCATTCTTCCACATTTGTGCAAGAAATTCAATCTCTTCTTCTCTATATTTTCAACCTACTCCGAGGTAGCAAATTGGCTAGCATCTATGGCAATATCTGTGGCAAGAGTAGCTCATATCTATAGCTCACATTTGTGGCAATAGATGCTCGCACTTATCTGAGGCAAGAAGAGTTTAATCTGAGGCATGTGAAGCATCTCTAAGGCAACGAAGAAGTGTATCTTTGAGGCAGCGAAGAAGTGTATTTATGAGGCAGCGAAGAGGGGCACTCTGAGACAATGAAGATCAGAAGTTTGTGGTAGAAAAGAAGGGTAACTCTAAGGTAGCAAAGTCTGAGGTCTAAGGGCTAGTAGAGAAGCATTTCTGATGCAAGATCAGAACATATGTTTGGGCCAAATTGACTTGACTAGGAGGAGGGACCATGGACCAGGTTTGACCTAGTTGTTGACTTAGATGTATTTCTGTTGGACTAAAGAATTCTCTATTGAAAAGGTTGTTGGGGTTTTCCCCATGAGGGTTTTCCCAGGGTAAATTTCTTGTGTTCTTGTGTGGTTGTCTCTTTATGATCCTTTTGTCCTAAATGTCATATGGTTGATGTCTTCTATGTAATTATTGAATGATGAAGTAATGATTAAGAATGTGAAATGAATTAAATCATCAAAAATAATAATCAATATAGAAGACCATATAAAAATCAACAAAATGGAGAGTTCATGAGAACTCCAACAATCCCTCGGCTCATAGACCTATTACTTGCACATTCGAATCAACTTGTTTGGAAGCATGTGCATTGGGTGTTGGTTATAACCCTGGTTTATATGATATAATATAATCTGCACAAAAAATAGAATCTAGCTAAATGCAATTTAATCTACGATGCAACACATTACACAACAACATGAAGAATGGAATGTTAGGATGCTCACACAATATGAAATGAAACTAACTACATAAAACATGATTAGTTTCCATTAAACAAAGTGAGGTGGTTCCTTCCTACCAGTGAAGGAAAGAGTTCACAATCAAGTTTAGCAATATAGAAATACTCAACCCCAACTTTGCCATGAATCCTAACTAGGATAGAGTTCCTATTGGCCAGAACAAGATCAACTACTTGGTATTCAATACTTGGTCCCTAAACCCACTGTTTCTTTTGAAATGTCAGTTTATTATGGGTATTTTTGACATGAAAGAAATTTGTGAAGGATCACTTTCCTTCAACTTTTCAGGGCCATTTGACTTGAAATGATTTTGATGTATACCCTTAGGAAGTTTGGTAACCTTTGGTTTTACAACAGGCTTGGGGAAAGTGAAAGGTTCCATATTCTCCACATGCTTAGGCATATGTGGTTCCCTGTAAAGGTGGAATTTTTGCTTCATCAATTGTAGGTATAGTAGCATATGACAGATCCATTTGTAATTGCCCTCCAATTGAGGCACACCAATTGTAGACAACAACATTCCTTATCCATTTAGCACATCTATGACTACAATATCCATCAACACAGAAATATCTTTATTAGCAGCCAAAGACACCTTGACATCCTTCATGAGGCCATAAACATGTATAGATTTAGAGTCAAAACCACATACATTCTTGTAAGGTCTAGTGATTTCCATTTCTAATTGATTCATGACTCTTAGAGGCATTACATTAGCAAAAGCACCAGAGTTAAGCATACAATTGTGGAAAATGAGGTTGTTTATCACTAGAGACAACAAGAATGGCTCATGCCCTCCATTTATTTTATCATTATACATGTTTTGTAAGATAACTAGAGGGTCCTCGGGCTCTTTTTCAAAGTTGAAATCCTTCCTAACTTGCCCCCTTTGGGGTTCAAGTTTAGCTATCTCCAAAAGAGGAACCTATACATTAACTTTAGCCAAAACATTTGCTAGATCAACATATAGAAACACATTAGAGTTTTGGGGATTTGGCTTGGGGATGTTTTTAAGTTGTACGAGTGCTTTATCCTTCTTTTGGAGGGTAACATTAGAACTTGTGCTTGCTTGGCTTTGGTTAACATTTCTTCTCAGGTATTGCAATCCCTTAAGTCTTCCATTGTTTTCAACAACCATGATCGACTCATATTGATCACTAGTATCTTCAACACGGTCTTGACCAGGACATTGTTGGAAATAGGAATAACCAAGCAAGATATTGAACGAGGCACAATCATTAACAATATTGAGGTGCTACAGGGTTTCCTCCTCCTTTACTTGATTGTAGGAATACTCTTCAAGAGTATGAAACTCATTGTAGGGTTGACACCAAGGATTTCCCTCGTGTCCCAACATATTAGTCAAGGCAAGGGTGTTTGCAACGTTCTGTTGTGAAGATTTGTGTTCCATGGAAAACCCCTTGAGAAGAATACTATACAAGACCTAGGGTTGAGATATCTGACGAGGTAAGAGTTCATCCAAGGTCAAGATAGTCAAGTGAAAAGGTTTCAATGATACACTACTAAAGTACAAACCTTCAAGAAATCCCTAAGTTGAAGGGAAACTTCAAGGGTTCCCACTTGGTGTGATAGCTAGGGCATCAGTTTTCTTGAGATTCCATCGTTGAAATTCGTTCAAAATTTGCAGATGCCTAGAGGAGACACTATAGAAGAGGTCTATCCAATCAGAATCCAAACGCACTCCTCAAGAGAATTTCACACCAAGCCCTAGAGAGGCTTCCTTAGCCTTAAAGGGACAAGGAAAAGAGAGAGAAAGAGGTGAAGAAAGAATGATTTTTCAATTAGAATGTGATCACCAAGGATCCTAGACCCAATGCCTGCCTATTGGGAGAAATGGAGTCAAGATAAACCATGAAATGGCAACTTCGCTCTTCAAGGAGGCCTAGAAGGAATTTCGCTACCCTAGATGAAGCAACAACAAAACGACTTCTAGAATTTTATACTTCAATGACACTTTTGTGGAGTTTCAAGGATGAAAATGAAATTAATCCCCTAGGAACATTCATTCATTCTTTGTCCAATGAGTAACACATGCAAAAAATTCCAATAGTTTTCAATGCTTCAAATAATTCGCATTAATTAGGGCACATTTAATCACCATAAGAGAATTATTCCATGCATTAGACATTCATTAAAACAAAAATATAGCATCATATAGCACTTACAAGACAAAGAAGAGTATATCCATCCACAAGATTGCCAAAAAGAAGCTCCAAGAATGCTAGCAAAATTATCCAAACATCATAATTCACTACTACAGGTCCGAATTCTTTTCTAGAGAAGTCGAAGATCCCAAGTGTGATGATTTGAGAGAGTTTTGCTCTCTCTTATTTATACATGCCATATGAGTTCAAAAATAAAAGTAAAAGCCCCTCCTATGCCTAAATTCTAAGTAACCCACCCATGGTTACAAGCCAACCATGATAGCTCAATAAACAAGTCGAATTAGCCTTCTTAGAGCCACGCTAGGCTGACGTGGAGGCCTAGAAGGGAAACATTAAGGCCTTATGTGCCAAAAATGAGAGTGAGGGCCTTAAAAATAGTGGACAAGAGAGGAATACCCAACAAATGCTGCAAAACATCTATAAATACCGATTTGGGCTTTGTGGGCTCGAAATGGGTCTCATGGGTCTCCAAATGGCTCAAAATCAAGTCGATGCTCCATCAATGAGGGCTAGAAGATGACACCTGCCCTCCTGTATCTCCCTGAATGAGACAAAACCTCCTATGGGCCCTGGATCAACTGCCAAGTGTCGGGTGCAATGTGTCGTCAACTGGACAACGTGGTCCAAGTGCATCATTATCTTTGTATGGTTGGGGCACAAACAAGCAATGTGTTGGTGCTAAAGAAGCCCATGGTGTGACAAACTATGCTCTGCAATGTTGGAGGCCCATAGCCCTCAACGTTCACCCTACAAGTGCCATTATGACCCTCCAAGGTGCTTGGATCCCATATAGGGAGGCCAAGTCCAAGATGAAGACCCACCTGCAATCTTGTATAAAATCCAATGCGTCTCCTCACCTTCTAGTACAATAATTCATCAATATAATTGAGTAAATAAGCTTGCTAATCAAGGGCAAGAGTGGACACTTCATAGTGGCATACCCTTCTAAATGGGCTTTGAACATGTACTAATATTACCTTCCTTGACAAGAGAGGTTAATGAAGGACCCTATTATGTGGTTTCAACCTCTAAGGGAATGACAAGTCCATGGTACATCCATCAAATCATAGGTGTCATGTGGAATAGTGATGGAACATAATGGGGGCAGAAGGGAAGGCTCCAAGCCACATGCCACAATACAAGGGTAGCTATGATATACAAGGCCCACACCTTGGGTGTATGAATGTAGGAGGGAGTAATCGTGGTACATGATTTACCCCAGCCTTTGGTTTTCCACCCTTTTTCATATGCCTTTTGCCTATTATTGATTTTTCTTCATTTTATTGCTCAGGGCTCAAGGGAATGAGAGCATGTTGTGGAAGATGTAGCAGTGAATTCCCCCTTAGGGTAGGTCAATTCATTGCCCACCAGGGGTTGGGACAATCATGGGTTCTTTAATGATGTAAGGGGCACTCATAGGGGCCCTAGGAACCAAGGTGATGGCCATAATGACAAGGGGTAGGGCTCATGTTTGGATTTTGCCCACGCGCTAAATTTTATTGTCCCGACCATTTTTTCCATTTTGTGGCGCACTTCCTGTTTTTTGTGGCCATATTATGCTTTTATCTTTCTTTCTAACTGCATCAACCTCCGAGCCATCGTTTAGGCTTGACCCAAGGTGTGGACAAGGGGAAGAGGAGGCTAACACCTTGTGGACCCAATGGACAAATGTGGACCCAAATGGGGAAAGTGTGAAAAGGGCTTGTAATGAGGAGATGGGAGTGAGATATATGGTATCAGGAAGCGAGACCAAGAAACCAAAAATAGGGTTTCCCGTGTAGTGCCACTCCTAAAGCTAATGGTCAATAGAGAAGATCTCATGGGACTAGGAAACAAGATTAAACCCTAGGTTGAGATAAAGGAACAAGAGTATAGTCAAAGCCCATTTTTTTCGTTGAATTCCCCCACTAATCCATGTCACATGCTGGGGTACAAGGGTAGATAATAAGAGGGAAGCTCACACATGGGTTTATAATGTATAGGAGGGAACAATCATGGTACATGAGGTGCCCCGACCTTGATTTTTCCACCCTTCTTTATATGCCTTTTGCCTTTTTATGATTTTCTTTGATTAATTGCTCGGGGCTCAAAGGGTAAGAGCATGATGTATAAGATATAGCAGTGAATACCCCCTTTAAAGGTAGGGCAGTTCATTGCCCACCAGGGGTTGGGACAATCATGGGTTCCTATATGATAAAGGAGGTTGATAGAACCTGTAGGAACCACGGTGAAGGCCATGATGATGGGGTAGAGCTCATGTATTGGCTATTGTCCATGTGCTAAATGTGCTTGTCCCGACAATCTTTTGCATTTTGTGGTACATTTTCATGTTGAATGTGGCCAAATATGCTTTTATCTTTCTTTTTAGCTACATCAACCTCTAGGCATCATTCCAGGCCTAACCCAAGGTGTGGGCAAGGGGAAGGGGCAAGCTAACCCTATGTGGACCCAAGTGGGAGAAATGATGAATGGGGTAATAATGAGTGGAAAGAGGGTAATATATGTGGATAAGGGAGCGGGACCACACAACCAAAATCAAGGTTTCCCATGAAATACCATCCCTAAAGCCAAATGGTCAGTAAAAGAAATTCCACGGGACTAGAATGCAAGGTTAATATCCAAAAGGGGTCTAGGGGACAAGGGAACATACCTAACTCATTCTTTCCGCCAAATACCCCCATTAATCCATGCCCAGAAGTGTCCATGATAAGCAAACTACAATACTCAATTACCAAATGAAAAGGCATACCTTTAGGTTCGGGAGACCCACCTTCAAACATACGATCATGGTAGATGGGCGAGGAACCACATGGTTAGCTCATGTGGCAGAGAAATGGCACAATGAGCTAGTCGGTCGCTGCAAGGGGATGCTGGCTGCCGACTAAGGACCATCTTGGAGAAAAAAATTCTCCTAAGGATGTCTCCCACAAAATGGTGGGTAACAAGGCCCTCCAATCCCCATAATATCCCTTGCCTAGGGATTCGCACTAATCCCTAGGTTATGAGCTTATGCTTGAAGAGGTTGAATTTAGCAAAAGAATTTATGGATAAGAAAAGAGATTGATCACCAACAAAGTAGGCCAATACTTCTTCATTGGGATTATGGAGTCTATGATGCATTAGATCAGCCTAAGGTTTTCCAAAGAAGCCGGATATTTTATGCCCTAACAACAAACCTCAAGCATTTATCTATACAATGGATAATGGATTTTCATAAGAGAGCTACCAAGGGTTCACCAATAGGAAATTCATTCACATGTTATGTATGAGTAGTGCATGCAATAGATCATCTCCATGGCATTCAATATATATTCAACAAATTAGGGCACATTTAGCATAACCTAGAATCAACAATATTCCATATATTAGACATGTAGAAAAATAAATACTCAACAACAAGTAAACTTACAAGATAGCATGCAAAAGATTCCATCCATTGATCCAAAGAATAGTTCCAAAGACAAATGTTTTAGCTCTAAATATCAAAATGCATCAATAGATTTTAATTCTTGAAAGAAAGAAAGGTCGAATTACTCCAATAAGTTGAAATGCTCAAGTGTTTGATGATGAATGATACAAATGACTTCGTTATTTATATGACGAGGTCGAGTCCCTTCTTTAGTCTATTAGCCCCTAAAACAATAAGATAATGTGCAAGAAACAAGCTAGGTCACAAGTCGACCTAGTAGCTAATGAAATAAACTCAAACTAGCCCACATGTGTTAGCTATAGGAGTGATAATGCTAATGTCATCAATGCATAGGCTTTCTCAGCGCAAGCGTTGAGGGCTAAGGGTGCCATGATGTGAGTAGAGGCCCTCTAAAATCGTCTCCTAGGGATTGGCCCTAGATCTCTGTCAATGTCCCTCTCTGGACCCCAATTTTCATTTTGGGGCACAAAAGTGGTCTCATGGGTCTCTAGGTGGTCAAAATACCTATCTCTACTCCAACGTTGAGGGCTCTCAAGGTGGTGCTAGCCCTCCCATGTCTCAAGGTGTGAGACCATCCTCCTCTAGGCTTTGGATCAGCTGTCAATCCCTCATGAAGTGCTAAGCCAGTTGGGGGCATGCTGGCTCTAAGTGCATCATCCCATAAAATTCATCAATGTAGGGAAAAGTGTTGGAATGTTGTGGGTGTTGGAGGTGCCCATGGCTATGTGTGATGCTCTGCTACAGCTCAGAGACCCATGGCTCTCAACGCCTCACCTGTGGGTGTCAATATGCTCCTCTGAAGGACTTGAGCCCTAGTTAAGTTGCCCAAGCCATGGTTGTGGAACCACCTAACAATTACACACAATATCCAGTGCTAGCATCTACATCATCAAGTACATTTAATCATTTTTGCATCTAAGTGAACCAAGCTTGCAAGTAATGGGAAATTTGACACTTCAAACAAGGCTTCCCTTCCAAAATTAAGGCTTTGAACTCGTTATAGTGTTACCTCCCTAGGTAGGAGTGGCTAATAGACCACCCTATTAGGTGTTTCTAGCCCCTAAGGGGAAATGACATGTCCTTGGTCCACCCTTCAATTGATAGGTGTCATGTGAATAATGATGGAACGGAGGGGAGAAGACTTCATGGCCAAGTGCCATGGTCAAAGGGACTAGCTATGATGGGCTCCTCATCCTAAGCTTATAAATGTGGGAAGGGAGCAATCATGGATGCATGAGTTACCAACTCGACCTTTGTTTTTCCACCCCTCTTGTGCGCCTTTTACTTTTTCTTGATTTTTCTTTGTATTACTGCTTGTATCTCAAGGGTTAGAGCTTTCTTTGTATGATGTATAGTAGTGATTACCCCCTTAAGGGTGAGGCAACTCATTGCCCACCAAGGGTTGGGACATGCAAGGGTTCCTTCTCATAATATGAAGAGAAACATGTGCTCAGGAACTGGGTGATGGCCATAATGAGTGAGGTAGAGCTCATGCTAGGATTTTTCCCACATGCTAATGTGTATGCCCTAGCCATCTTTTGCATTTTGATCTTCTTTTGTTTTTACTTGTGGCCATTATTTGTTTTTTCTTTTTCTTTTAGCAACATCAACCTCCCAAGGCCAAGTTTCGAGCCCTACCCAAGTATGAGGATATATGGTGCCAAATCCCAAAGAACCAATGGTCAGTTGAACCCAAAGAAGGGAGGTGGAATATGGGGCTCATAATGTAAGATGGAAAGTGGTAAGTATGGAATAGGGAGAGATGGGACTATGCTATCTCAATCGAGGTTTCCCAAGTAGTGCCCCTCCTATACCATTGGGCCATTAGGGGAGGTCCCACTAGACTAGGATGAAAGATAAACCCCTCATGTAAGGTGATAGAACAAGACAGCCAAAACCCCTCTCCCTTCCAAGTTACCCCATAATCCATGCATGCCAAATGCCCAAAGTACAAACAAACATAAGCACCCAATTGCAAAATGAATAAAGTACCTTTTGATCGGAAGCCCACCTTCCAATGTGTTCTCTTGCCAAATGGGCAAGGAAACATATGATTGATGTAGGTGGTGGAGATATGAATGGCACATCATCATTGACTACTAGTGGCAATCAGGGCCTGTTGGCCGTCGGATGGAAGACAAGGCAGGAAAATTTTTCTCCTATGGGGTCACCCACTTTTGGTGGGTAACAGGGCCAAAATAGTCAAAAGTTATGATGAACAATGAAATGAGTCTATTCTCTATTTATATGAGGATTAGGACTCCTAAATATGTCTACAAAACCCCTAAAAGCAAGTTTGATTGCTAAATGTACTTGGGTTACAAGCCAACCCATTAGCTAACAATAAATTATGCCGAATTTGCCCACATGTGTAATTCATGGCCTCTTAATTGCTAATGTGTTCCATCATAAATTCTCCAAATTCCATGTTCAAAGATGATGAGGTGTCAAAGAATGTGTAGATGCTTGGATCATCCAAAATTTGAGGGTTGGCCCTCAAATCCACCTCAATATCTCTTGTGGGGTCCCAAGATCCAGCTGGGGTGCCATCAAGTGGTCTCCATGGGTCTCCAACTGCTAAATAAGGCCTCCTTCTCTCCAGCGTTAGGGATTCCTCTGGTGCAACAAACCCTTCCTAGTCTCTCAATGGGAGACCATCCTCATCTGGGCTCTGAATTAACTCTTTCCCATCAGGTTGTGTCAAGGCCAACCTGGGGGCATACTAGGTCCAGTGGTGTCATCTTGAAGAATCCTCAAAACCAGGTCAAAGTTAACCAACATCTTGGGTCCTGGAGGTACTCTAGGACATGTGTCATCTGCTAGTGCTGCTAGGAGGCTCCAGTCTCTCAACATTGCACCTGCTTTGGCCAATGTTCTTCTCTGAAGGGCCTGGGTACCTGTGGAGTGGGTGCCCAAATCCTGGGCTATAGTGACCCACTTGACAAAAACAACATGGATTCTAGAGAAAACAACCATCCATTGGGGACCGAGATCAATAATGCATCTAAGTGAATGACACTTGAATGTTAAGAACATATGAATACTTCAAACGAAGATCACCTTCAAATATCAAGACCAAGTCCTCGCAAAGGTGTTTTCTCCCTTGGTAAGGGTGGCTAATGGTTAACCCTATTAGGTGCTTCTAGCCCTTAAGGGAAAGTGACATTTCCCTAGTCCACCCTTCAATTGCTAGGCATTAGTGAACAATAATGTGGTAATGGAGGGGAGAATACTTCATGGTCAAGTTCCATGGTCAAAGGGACCAACTGATGGGGGTGTCCACATCCTGAGTGTATAGATGTGAGGAGGGAGCATTTGTGGATGCATGAGTTACCAACTCAGCCTTGGTTTTTCCACCCCTCTTGTGCGCCTTTTACTTATATTTCTTCTTAATTATTCCTTGTATTACTACTTATAGCTCAAGGGTCATAGCTTGCTTCATATGATGTAGCTGTTTTATTACTCCTTAAAGATGAGTCAGTTTATCGCTCATCGGGGTTGGGACATGCAAGAGTTCCTTTTTGATGTAATGGAGCATCATGTGCTCAGATGACAAGAACTAGGTGATGGCCATATGAGGTAGGTAGAGCTCATACTAGGTTTTTATCCACGTGCTAATTCTCATGTCCCAACCATCTTTTGCATTTTGATTTTCTTTTGTCTTATTGTGGATATGATATGCTTTTTCCTTTTCTTTTAGCTGCATCAACCTCCCAGGGCAAAGTTTTCGAGCCCTACTCAAGGTATGTGAACATATGAGTGCCAAATCCCCAAGAACCAATGACAAGTTGTACCCAAAGAATGGAGGTGAGATATGGGGCTTGTAATGTGGCATGGAAAGCATTAAGTATGTTATGGGGAAAATGGAACAAGTTATCTCAATCATGTCTTTCCAAGTAGCGTCCCTCCTATAACCCAAAGAGCCTTAAGGAAGGCCCCATTGGACTAGGATCAAAGATCAACCCTCCAGGTAAGGTGAGAGAACAAAATTGCAGTCAAGATCTGTCAATCCCGTAGATCACCCCATTATCCATACTAATGCCCAAAACAAACAAGTATAACCCCACAATTGCAAAATGATCATAGCACATTTTGAATACCAGCCCACCTTCATCCAAGTGTAAATGTCGGATGGTGAGAGGCACATGGTTGATACAAATGGTGAAGTCACATGGCATATCATCATCTAATGGTGGTTGGTAGGGGTTGCTAGCTGGCTAGCTGTCTTACTGGTTGTCAAGTATAGGAGAAAATTTTCCTCCTGTGGGGTTTTACCCATTTTGGTGGGTAACACAACCTATAGAGGAGAGATACTCACCCACTATAACCAGAAGTAAACCAAATTAGAACCCCCCAGACTATTGCAACAACTCTGGAATGAAGTCCATCAATCTCCCATCTCAAAAATGGATGAATGGAGGAGAATAAAGACCTATTGGGATATTTCTCTTGCTCATGGTGCTCATGGAGACTATGACTTTGAGAGAAATCCTCAAAACTAAAGCTGGCAAAAAAACCCAAATGATTAATCATTATACAACACACTCAACCATTAAAATATAGAGCAGCTCCGTTAAAACTCGTAGACAGAAAAATACTAACATTGAACACAACATGAATAAGATAGACAAGATAAAATAATTATATTAATGTCCAATAAATGACCACAAGAGTAGGTCAATGGGACTATTGAGTATTTAACCTAGAAATCCAAATGGGAAAACTAGCATTCAATGGTTGCTTAGTGCTCTATACTGGCAATCCCTGGTACAATGCAGTTCATAGCTCTACTGCCATTCAACAATTCACAAAGCTCCTTCTCCTTTACATTCTCTCCTCCTGGCTCCAAAAAAGACCCTTTGAGACTGAAGTCCAATAGGAAATAGGGAGAGCTTGGTTAATGGGAAGGCCAACAAACCAACCTTTCAATTCTCATTTCTTACTCTTTTTCTCTAATTTTTTTAATTTTAAATAATTCATGCTTTCTTCTCTTTTGTCTTATTCCACTTCACTTTGCACTGTTTTTTACATAGTAACTAACCTCTCTAGTCGCTATATTACACTTGCGGGAACTGAGTTTTACAACCATTCACTTGTTCAAATCTATTTCGTATCAAACCAACTTTGGTTTAGAAAGATTCCTAGCTATGAGAAGTTGGTGGCTAGGGTTTTTGCTTGCTTTCCCTAGCTAGCGATCAGGGAGATTGACTTGTACTAGCTTGTGATAAGCTGTTTGTATGCACATGCACTTCACCTTTTATGTGTATATGACATGTTCCAGCAATCCAAATTTAGTGTACTTGCAGATTTGAATTTCAGATTATGTTATGTTATCTTCATGATTGAGTAGATTTTAGTGCTGCTGGTTATGCATGTTGATTTGACATGACATTGCACTAAATTTGTTAAGTGACTTAACACATATCTAGAAGATAAAGGGGCAGATTTACTGCAGCCATAATATGCTGTGATAAGTCATTTCAGAGCTGTTATTCGCTCGGAAAGTGTGCCCTAAGGACTGAAACTTTGTGGTATTGAAGTACACTTGATTGGTATTTATTTTGGCAGAATTCTTTGTGAAATTTAAGGAGGTGAGGTATTTGCTGCTGTAAATTAATAATTCAGATTTATCCTTAAGATCGAAAGTTCACAAGTAATAGAACCAAGAAACCTTAATGTTGAGATAGAATTTCTGTATCTATAATAAAAATCAAATTCTCAAAATTTCTACATCACAGGGATTGGTAAAAAGGACCGCTTCAGTGGAACAACCCTTCATTAGCCTACTTCTCTTTGGTTTCTGCCGTCAATAAAGCCATATGTAATTTCTCATTTGGTTAATGAAGAATGAAAGTGTTTTTCGTCTGAAAACGCTTCATTTAGTTCCCAACTGTATATGTATAATTTGTAATTATGCATTTCTTCAAGCCTCTTTATCTTCATCCCCTGT
Organism: Pinus tabuliformis; assembly: GCA_031772625.1. Classification (NCBI taxonomy): domain Eukaryota; kingdom Viridiplantae; phylum Streptophyta; class Pinopsida; order Pinales; family Pinaceae; genus Pinus; species Pinus tabuliformis. The sequence continues at coordinate 1,724,724,957 of CM062819.1, read as the reverse complement.
ATATATTTGTATATGTATCGCCTAGGCTTTATAGGTATTTAGTGTGTAGTTTTGTTGTAGGCGAAACCGTCCAACAACGTTTAACGTATCGTCGCAGTTTCCTGTGTCGTTGACCCTTCCTCCTTTCTTGTAAAGGCACAACCCCACATCTTCGTTATTTCATGACAGTAAAGAAAATTTCCTTGTGACTCACTGAAAAGAGTGTTATCCAGTCTACCAACTTCGAAAGTACATAAGACCCTCATTAAAATCAAAGAAAAATTCACTCAACTTTTTTCTTCAGTTCTCTAAATTCCAATTTCGTCTTCAAACCAACTTCATTCGTTTCCAATTACATATAACCATCATGATTGGGGTTTTCTCAAGTTCGATAAAACTACAGACCTCCTAGTACCAGGCGAAGGTTTCATTAATATTACAAGGAAAGTATTTGCCTAGAAACCTGGGCAATTGCCATTATAAATCAGATATTTAGGCGCCAACAAAAGCCAGGTGCGTTACAGACCAAGGGGGTTGAAGTCCCTTGTGGGTAATGAAGCACTGCATCTAGACGGTGCAATGGGTACGTTCTTGAATATGAACACTAGCACAGATCCATCTAACCCCGGATTTTATAAATATATTGAACTTGTAAAGTTCCATATGCATATCATATCTCGATAAAGCCAACCTACCATATATTTTGGAATCCATTAGCCAGTCTACCCAATATTGGGATTCGAAACATGCAAGCGCTTGGTAAACTGGAAGTGCATACCATACCCAGGTATAGATGGGCTTGTGCTAGTGTTATATGATTAATTGGGTAAGTCATTCAATCCCTCGAGAATTACTCAACATCAACAATTACAACTTCACCGCCACCCTCAGTATTATACCATGAAAAAGATAAACAAGCCAGCAGAAGGAACAGGATACCTGAGGTGCACCCTGGTTAGCACAAGACCCAAAGGCTATTCTGGATAGAGGAGCTTCCTCCTCCAAGTTTGGCAGCTCCGAAGCTGTAAGCTGTGACATACCCACTACACCATACACCAAAATAACCCAAAAATTGATCTCCATTTTCTCTGCTATATCCTTCAGTCCTGTATCCAAATCACCTCAAACTTCCCGACAGTAAAACACAGAATCATTTCTCTTCCCGAAGCCGAAATTATCCATTTAATGTACTGGTGAAGGTGCTTGGAAAAAGGCAATATAAAAGTATGAAGGATCGATGGTCACTTGTCATGTCATAAGCACGTAGGGAATTGGCTTCTAAGCCTCTTTGGAAGAATCTCTTCCGCTTCACCAACGTGTTAACGACACCTCGAAGTTTGTAGAAAGGTCCAAAAAGGCTGTAATTTTTATTTTATTCACACCAATATCTCTCATTACTCTCGATATAGGTGGGCAAGACAAATATGTCTACCCAGGGGAATTCTTTGATTCCAGCTAGCACGGGTGATAAATTCAATAATTTAAATAATTTAACACTATTTCATGTTGCAAGCATGTTTCATGTTGTATACATGCGGATATTTATATGTCAAAAAGGGTCTGTCCCATAGTGGGGATTCTAAAAGGTGCATGCTGAGGATCTTCGCAGCACTATTAAGATCCTTCTGGGGTTTCTAAAAGGTGCATGCTGAGGATCTTCCCAGGACCATTAAGATTCTTCTAGGTCAATAACCCGTTCAAAGTGCTTTTGATGTCTCGCTTTCAACTTCCAACAAAGTAGCTCCTCATGGTTTATGTCTGGTCTTGTCAACGAAATATTTACTCATATATCGTCGTTAAGTCTTATCAACGAACTATTTAATTTATCATTAAGAATGCGTAGAAAAGTATCTTAGTTGATTTTTTTAAGTAATGTAAATTAGTTGGTTTGAGTAGGATTTAATATTTATTAGGATTTAGGTTTAAATTTCAAAGAGAGGTGTTGAGGGTGGGAATGGAGATAACATTAGTTGAACTCCAAGCAGAATATTTAAAGTGGGGCTCAAAAATTCTTGCACCTCATATTACAAAAATCTTCAACAACATCATACAACAAGGGCTCCCCACAAATTGGACAATTAGTCTGGCAATACCTCTTTTCAAGAGCGGTGACGTCAATATCCCTCCAATTATAGGACTATCATGATAAACCCTTTGTTTGCAAAGCTATTTGGAAGCATGCTAGAAAACAAAATTAGCAAGTGGGCAAAAGAAAGAGATAAATGTGCTAAAAGGCAAGCAAGTTTTAGACCTAAAGATTCCACAGTTGATCATTGTATAACTTTAAGGCACATCATTGAAAAAGTTTGGGAGAAAAAGGAAGAAGTCTTTTGCTACTTTGTTGATTTCAAAAAAGCATTTGACTCAATTCCTAAGGATAAGCTTTGGCATAGAATGGAGGAACTTGGGGTTCCTAAACATTTGAGAGCAGTTGTGCATAGGCTGTATGAAGAGGTAAAAGTCAAAATTAGAACTTCAGCAGGGATTTCTGAAAGTTTTAGAAGCAATATCGGGGTCAAGCAAGGTTGCCCACTCTCTCCTACCATTTTTGGTTTATATATCGACAAGCTTGAGGAGTGGTTAAATTCGCAAGGGCGTGATGGTATCTATTTGGGAAAGTTTGTTATAAGGCTTCTTTTGTATGCAGGTGACCTTATTTTGATTGCTAAATTGGCTCTTAGTTTGCAAGAGCACTTACTATCCCTTGAGCATTTTTGTAGAAGTGTGGTGATGCAAGTCAATATCAGCGAAATGAAAGTAGTGGTCTTATCTAAGAAAAGAAAACATAACTAGCATAAGTTCTACTTTGAAGACAACATTGTGGAAGAAGTTGTGAATTACAAATACCTCGGAATTGACTTCAACAAAAATCTAAGTTGGAATGGCTGTAGAAAGAAAAGAACTTTGGGGGGTTGGAAATCATTTTATGCTTTTCAAAATAGGTGTAGAGAGGCAGAGTTATGGGATTGGAAAACCACTCAAACTCTTTTTGGGCTTCTAGTGATTCTAGTGATTCTCTATGGTTGTGAACTATGGGCCAACAGTACATCCGACATGCAGTGGAGACAAATTGAGAAAATTTAGAAGCGTTTGATTACAAACAAATTTAAGATTAAAAGTGCAGTTCCTTATGATATCTTGTTAAGTGAAATAGGGACTGCTCCTATTGAAGCAATTGCTATGGTGCGAGTCATAAGGTATTTAAAAAAAAAATTGAGCAAATGGAAGAGGGTAGATGGCCTAAGGTTGTCTTTAATGATAGATTGTGCAAGAGCAAAAAAACTTGGATGTAGCAAAATAACAAATGGTTTAGTAAATGGGGTATTTGCTTGAACGTGTGTCCCATAAAAAACAAAGAGATAAAAACTTTTGTTATGGAAAAGTTCCACAAGCGTACTTGGGATAAAGAGCTAGGAAGAAAGAAAAATTACTATACTGAAGTGTTTAATCCCTCTCATAGTCATCAACCAAAAGCATACATAGAGGCCAATATCTCTTGGAGAGCCAAAATTCTTATTGATCAGTTAAGGACTAATCCTCATCAACTCCGTTGTGAAATAGGGCGCTGGAAAAGGCCAAAGGAAGTGTGGGAGGAAAGAGTATGCATTTTTTTTTTCTTCCAGAAAAGTAGAAACAGACAAACATTTCATTTTAGAATGTAAGGCCTTCAAAGACAATAGGGAAAGTTATGCAGATATGCTAGCAACTAGCTCTTGGGATAGTCTATTTGGCGAGGGGTTTGTCGAGAAGTTGGGAGCATTTATTTTGAAGCTTCATAGAAAAAGGGTTGAATACATCAAGCAGATGAAGAATCAACCTATCACATAGACTATCTTTAGCCTCGTGGACGTTAAAATAATTTCTTTCTTTCTTTCTTTCTATCCCAAGAATGTTTAGGCTTAACGAAGTCTCGCACAATTTTGATAGCAACATCTCATTGTTGAGTAGTTTGTTCTTCCATTTAACATGTAGGTTGGCACCAACTTACAATTTTTGTGACAACATCTCATGGTTGGGTAGTTTGTTTTTCCATCTAACATGTAGGTTGGGCTCGACCTAGACTCGATCTAGTATTGAAAAAAAAAACTTCGGACAAAGGGGTAATGTAATTACCAAGTAATATTATATGACTTTAATACTAAACGTAAGCTTAGCTAAATCTTGCACAATTTTAGTGACAACATCTCATTGTTGGGTAGATTGTTCATCTATTCAACAAGTGGGTTGGCCCAACTTAAACTCAACCTAATATTGGAAAAATGAATTCCATTGGTATGACATTTATATGACTTTAATACTAAGCATAAACTTAGCTAAGTCTTGCACACTTTTAGTGACAACATCTCATTGTTGGGTAGAATGTTCATCCATCCAACAAGTGAGCTGACCCAACTTAAACTAACTTAATATTGAAAAAGTTATGTTTAAGAGAAAATTTTCGGCTTAAATCACAAGGTAAATCATTTGTCGACGCGTTTCGAACCAACGAGTGCGGTTCATCATCAGGACAAGTTGAAAAATCAGATCCATCTTTGCCTGTTAAATAGCATGAGCAGAGCCTCCAACAACTAACAAGGGTGACGGTTAAATTTGACTGGGGACCCGGGTCAAACAAACTAGAAGATAAAATAAGAGACCTTACCTTTACCTAAATATATAATTTATAAGTATAAATTAATTTTAATTAAATTGGTTCATGAGTTAATAAATAGTTAAAAATATTGACTATTTTATAGGTAAAAGGAATAGAATAGATTTTATAACTAAAAAATATATAAAGAAATAACTAACTAACTAAAAATATGTATATAATTTTTAAATGAGAGGTTAAGTTAGAAAAAAATAAATAAATAAAAATATATATAAATAAATACATTAATTAATAAAAAATAAAAATAAATAATATATATATATATATAGATATACTTTATTAATTAAAAATAAAGTAAATAAAAAATAAAAAAATTAATGAATTAAAATGGAAGATATTAAAAAAAATAAATTAAAAGATCAGGAAAAAAATAAATAAAAAATAAAAGATCAAAAGAAAGTGACTACGAAGAGAGAGTTGGGACCCAACACCTACTAATTTTCAATCTCAAGAGCTTCTTTGAATTTCCGATGATGGAACTACGAAACTCTAGCAATGACACTCTAGCAATGATCGCCAAGAAATATGGAAGTCACCAAATTATATGACTTTCCTACTGAGTGTAAAGCTTTGATGAATATAAGTGGAATTTCAATTTGAGAGAGATATTTTATAAACTATTCATATGAACTTTGTATTATTAAAATCCTACGATATGAAATGTTTCTCAATTTATTTTCAATTAAAAAATAATAATTTTCCCATACATATATAGATAGATAGATTCAGATTGAGTATATTATTAAAATATTTTAAAGATAACTTTTTTGTTTTAATTGTTTTACAAATCTAAATAAGGTTTATAATGAAATATTATATTTATGGTGGACATGGAATGTTATTAATCTTTTTAAATATTATGCCTTAATTTTATAGTAAATAATAAAGAAATTAGATATCTAAATATTTATTAATTAAAAAATAATAATAATAATAATTAATTATTTACTATTTTTCATATGCATATTTTTAAATAAAATTGAGAAAAATTTACACATTCTCTTTATATTATTAATTTAAAAAAAAAAAAAAAAATCCATCAATTGAAGAAGAATCTTTTACTTTTGAATACATATTTTTTTAGGAGTTTTTTTTATTTTTAATACATATTTTTGATAAAAAAATAATTCGCCTAAAATAAAAATAAAAAACACTTATTTATATTTTATATTAAAATGTCTTTTATTATTAATATTTTTTAATATTATAAATAAAAAACACTTATTTATATTTTATATTAAAATGTCTTTTATTATTAATATTTTTTAATATTATAAATAAATTTTTTATTGTAAAAAATATGAGTAATAATCAAATTATTATTTTTATAATTAAAATATATTATAAACTAATAATATTACCCCAAAAGAGTACAAATTTCAAAATCAGATTATAATGAATTAACCGAGTGGATTATTTGTTTAAAATAAAATGATCTAAGTAATTTTTTATGTGTTCGTTTGATATTTTTAATGGTTTTATAAATATATAAAAAATTTATAATGAAATATTATATTTATGGTGGATATGGAAGTCTTAATTTCATAGTTAATAATAAAGAAAATAAATATTTTAATATTTATTAATTAAAAAATTAATTTTTTATTTTTTGTATTAAGTGTTTGTGATTCATAATGAATTAAACAAAGTCTTTTGGTAGAAATCACATGAGAGAATTTTTTTGGCCGACGCGTTTCGAATCAACAAGTGTGGTTCATCATCAGAGCCAGATGAAGAGCCAGACCATGACAAAGGCTTAAATAGAGAGCAATGTAGAGACATAATTCCAAGTAACTGCTATATTTGAACAATAATGTTTAAATTATAATATTAATTTATTAATATATTAAAAACAAATATTATTAAGTAACAACTATATTAGTTTTTTTTAAAATATATTTAAATAATGATATTATTTCATTAATTTATTAAAAATATTAATAGATAACGGATTCATTAAACAGTTAGTTTTTGAAAAATAATATTTAAATAATTATATTAGTTTATTAATTTATTAAAATATTAATATGTAGCGGATTTTTGAAAAATATTTAAATAATGATATTATTTCATTAATTTATTAAACATAATAATAGGTAACGGCTATATTAAACAGCTAGTTTTTGAAAAATAATATTTAAATTAATTTATTAAAACCAAATATTACTAGTTCTTGAAAAATAACATTTAAATAATGATATTAGTTTATTAATTTATTAAAATATTAATATGTAATGGCTATATTAAACTGCTAGTTTTTGAAAAATAATATTTAAACTGTGATATTAGTTTCTTAATTTATTAAAAACAAATATTAATAAGTAACCGCTATATTAAACAGCTAGTTTTTAAACTAAATAAATAAATAATCAAAGTCAACTTTAAAAGAGGAGAGTCAAAAATTATAAAAATGAGTGAAGACCCTAATCGAGACAAGATCATTTGATAAATAAAATAACTAATGAAAATAATTAATGGAAAAATAAATAAAATAAAACAAAAATATACACAAGTCAAAATAAATATATATAAATAAACAAATAAAAATAAAAATAAAGTTAAATAAATAAAAATAGAAACATAAACAAACATATATATATATATCCAAAGCAAAAATAATTCATAAATAAAATGGGGTCAACAATAAAATATGGGGCTTAGGGCCATTAAACAAATAACAAAAATACTAAAAGGAGTTAAGAATGAATAGGATGATAAAATACACAAAAAAACACGAAGGATCATGAAAATAAACTCTAATAATGAATAAATCAACAACAAATACTATAAAAAGGATCATGAATATAAACTCTAGTGAAAGATAAATCAACAACAAATACTATAAAAAAGATGTCAATACCTACATAGCCAAATAATAAAAAAATATAAAAATAAATAATAAAAATTATTAGGTGGACAAGACAGGGACCCAACTTCTACTAATATTCCAACCATCATCTCTATTCAAATTATTGGGTCTTTTTTCAATTTCTAAGACCTCCCTCAATTTACGATGATGGAAATGACTAACCTTAGCAACGACTTGGGCCTCCTCAGTGCAGATGTGATGCTTAGATTTATCTACATGCTTCGCCAAAGCAGAGGAGCAGGTCTTGCCATGCTTGATGTCAGCAGCATGCTCACAAATCCTTTGATTAATCGAGCGACCAATCTCACCAATGTAGGGAGTCCCACAAGAGCAAGGGATAGCGTAAACACCCTTCATGTTCTTGGGGTCCACTGGGTCTTTTACAGATCTAAGAGAGCTCCAAGGGACCACTAACATGATTGCAAGGATTCTAAGGAAGCATAAGGTGGCTTCAACCTTTCGACCTTTAAATACCATCCAGAGCTCTCTTAGATCTATAAAAGACCCAGTGGACCCCAAGAACATGAAGGGTGTTTATGTTATCCCTTTCTCTTGTGAGACTCCCTACATTGGTGAGACTGGTCACTCGATTAATCAAAGGATCCGTGTGCATGCTGCTGACATCAAGCATGGCAAGTCCCACTCCTCTGCTTTGGCAGAGCATACAGATAAATCTAAGCATCACATCTGCATTGAGGAGGCCCAAGTCGTTGCTAAGGTTAGTCATTTCCATCATTGTAAATTGAGGGAGGCCCTAGAAATTGAAAAAAGACCCAATAATTTGAATAGAGATGATAGTTGGAATATTAGTAGAAGTTGGGTCCCTATCTTGTCTTCTTAATAAATAAAAAAAATTGTTTACCTATGTAGGTATTGGCATCCTTTTTATAGTATTTGTTGTTGATTTATTCTTCATTAGAGTTTATTTTCTTGATCCTTTGTGTTTTTTATGTATTTTATTATTTTATTCATTCTTAACTCCTTTTAGTATTTTTATTATTTGTTTAATGGGCTTGAGCCCCATATTTTATTATTGACCCCGTTTTATTTATCGATTATTTTTTCTTTGGAAATATATATATATATATATATATATATATATATATATATATATATTTATTTATTTATTTATTTATTTTGACTTGGGTATATTTTTGTTTTATTTTATTTATTTCTCCATTAATTATTTTTAATTTATTTTCATTAGTTATTTTATTTATCAAATGATCTTGTCTCAATTAGGGTCTTCACTCGTTTTTATAAATTTTGACTTCCCTCCTTTAAAGTTTGACTTTGATTATTTATTTATTTAATTTAAAAACGAGTTGTTATAAATTTTGACTTCCCTCCTTTAAATTTTGACTTTGATTATTTATTTATTTAATTTAAAAACCAGCTGTTTAATATAGCGGTTACTTATTAATATTTGTTTTTAATAAATTAATAAACTAATATCACAGTTTAAATATTATTTTTCAAAAACTAGTAATATTTGGTTTTAATAAATTAATTTAAATATTATTTTTAAAAAACTAGCTGTTTAATATAGCCATTACATAATAGAGTTCAGGCTTCTGTGAACCATATCAAGTTAAGAAAGATTCTTTGGCGAAAATCACATGGAATATCATTTGTCGACGCGTTTCGAACCAACCAGTGTGGTTCATCGTCAGGACAAGTTGAAGAAACAAATCAAGCTCATCATGTTAAATAGTCTAATCGGACCCTCCAACAACTATCTTTTCTACCGGCTAGTTTGACTCAAGGACAGAGGTCAAAATTATTATATTCGATTAATTAAAAATTATTAATAATTTAACGGAAAGTTAGTTGAGTGAATGGCCTTATAATAATAGAATACCTAAAAATTAATATAGAAATAATATTTTTATTTAAACTATATTAATATAAAATAATAATAATTTAATTCAATTTTAATTAAAAAGGTAATTAAGTTAGAAAAACAAAGTTAGCTATTATAAGTTAATGGGAAAAATTAGTGAATGCATCAATAGAGTATATAAATAAAATAATATTAATTAAAAGAATCATTAAAATTATAAGTTGATTAATAATCTAAAGGGCATTTAGTTAAATAAATGACCAATAATAATTTTATTTTTATTTTATTAATATAAAATAATAATTTTATTTAAATTTCATTAATAAATAAAAGGAAATTAAGTTAGAAATCAAAGTTAATTACCATAAGTTAAAGGAAAAAGATAGAATAAAATTAATATTATTTAGAAGAATCATTAAAGAGTATATACAAAAAGGTAAAAAAGGACCTTATAAGGCCAAAATCAGTTAAAAATATAAGGGACAAAATTAGTTATAAGAAGGACCTCAAAATAAGAGGGCCTCAAAATATCAGAAGAAATAGAAACGACACTAAGATTGAAATAAATAAAATAAATTAGTTAAAAATAAAAATAAAAGAAATAATAATAAATAAATAAATAAAAATAATTATATATATATAAAATAAAATAAAATAATAGTAAAGAAAAACGACAAAAAACAAAGAGGATGAGAAAACGACTAGGACGGGAGGGCAGGGACCCAACACCTACTGACTTTCCATCCATCTTCCCTATTGAGATTGCTTGGTCTCTTTTCAATCTCAAGCGCTTCCCTGAATTTTCGATGGTGGAAATGCGAAACCTTAGCAATAACACTGGCCTCTTCAATACAAACATGATGATTGGTTTTCTCAGCATGTTCAGCCAAAGCGGAAGACTTGGCTCTCCTATGCTTAAGATCCGCTGCGTGCTCGCTAATCCTCTGATTGATGGAACGACCAGTCTCCCCAATATAGGGGGTCCCACAGGAACAAGGGATCATATAAACGCCCTTCATATCCTTAGGGTCGATAGGATCCTTCACTGATCTGAGAGACATACGAATGGTGTTCAGGGGCCTAAAGGTCACAGGGACATTATGCCTCTTAAGAATCCTGCCAATTCTATCAGTGGTCCCTTGAACATACGGAAGATGGACACCTGGAATACGATCTCTAGGTTCTCTTTTAGCCAGAGAATTCCTGGAGGCTTTAAGGAAAGCCCTATGACCCAAGTATCTACTATAACCATTCTCCGCAAAGACATCCAGCAGATGGGATTTTTCTTTTTCAAAGCTCTTCTTGTCTGAGATCCTCAGGGCCCGAGTAGCAAGGGTACTAAGGACACCCATCTTCTGCGCCGGGAAATGGTGGGAACTGGCATGAAGATACTGCTCCGTATGAGTTTTCTTCCGGAAAACTCGATGGGCGAGGGAGCCATCATCATTCCTAGAAATAAGAATATCAAGGAAAGGAAGGCAACCATCTACCTCCTGCTCCTTAGTGAACTTAATAGCCGAGGATTGCCTGTTGAGATGATCAAAGAAGAGATCAAGCTCAACCTGGCCATGCGACCAGATGACATTGGTGTCATCCACATACCTCCTCCAAAGCTTAGGAAGGAGCCGGGAAGAGTTCAGAGCCTTAGACTCAAAATCTTCCATAAACAGATTAGCAACAATAGGGGAAAGGGGGGATCCCATTGCCACCCCACATGTTTGCTCGAAGAACTCCCCTTCAAAACTGAAGAAGGTGGAAGTGAGACAGATCTCAACCAACTTGGCCGTGTCAGGATCTGTGAGGCGGTTAATCACATCCATGGCCTCATTAATAGGGATGCAAGTGAATAGGGAGACAACATCAAAACTGACAAGAATGTCCCCAGGATCAAGCTTAATGCCCTTGAGCTCCTCAATAAAGGAAGCAGAGTCCTTTACTATTATTTTATATTAATATAGTTTAAATAAAAATATTATTTCTATATTAATTTTTAGGTATTCTATTATTATAAGGCCATTCACTCAACTAACTTTCCGTTAAATTATTAATAATTTTTAATTAATCGAATATAATAATTTTGACCTCTGTCCTTGAGTCAAACTAGCCGGTAGAAAAGATAGCTGTTGGAGGGTCCGATTAGACTATTTAACATGATGAGCTTGATCTGTTTCTTCAACTTGTCCTAACGATGAACCACACTGGTTGGTTCGAAACGCGTCGACAAATGATATTCCATGTGATTTTCGCCGAAGAATCTTTCTTAATAGCCATTACATATTAATATTTTAATAAATTAATAAACTAATATCATTATTTAAATATTATTTTTCAAGAACTAGTAATATTTGGTTTTAATAAATTAATTTAAATATTATTTTTCAAAAACTAACCCTTTAATATAGTCGTTACCTATTATTATGTTTAATAAATTAATGAAATAATATCATTATTTAAATATTTTTCAAAAACTAGCCTTTAATATAGCCGTTACATATTAATATTTTAATAAATTAATAAACTAATATCATTATTTAAATATTATTTTTCAAGAACTAGTAATATTTGGTTTTAATAAATTAATTTAAATATTGTTTTTCAAAAACTAGCCGTTTAATATTGCCGTTACCTATTAATATTTTTAATAAATTAATGAAATAATATCATTATTTAAATATTTTTTTCAAAAACTAGCCGTTTAATGTAGTTGTTACTTAATAATATTTGTTTTTAATATATTAATAAATTGTCCGCATGAGGTAGCTCGAGTGGCAATGGCCTTGGAAATGAAGTCTCACCGAACCGAAGATATTGGGTTCAACTCTTGTGCTACCCTCCCCAGAAATGGGGTGAATAACAAACATGTAAAAACTCGAAAATGAGAGTCCTATCAAGCTTACAAAAAAAATTAATATTATAATTTAAACATTATTGTTCAAATATAGCCGTTACTTGGAATTATGTCTATACATTGCTCTCTATTTAAGCCTTTGTCATGGTCTCGTTCTTCATCTGGTCCTGATGATGAACCACACTTGTTGGTTCGAAACGCATCGGCCAAAAAAATTCTCATGTGATTTCTACCCAAAGACTTTGTTTATTTTTTTATTATTTACTATTTTATATATATAATAAAATTGAGAAAACATTAGACATATCATTTATATTATTATGATATTAAAAACATTCATCAATTCAATAAGAAATTTTTACTTTTGATTTTTAATAGATATTTTTGATAAAAAATAATTTACTTAAAAAATATTATTTATGTTTTATATTAAAATGTTTTTTTATTATTAATATTTTTTAAATATTATAAATAATTTATATATATATATATTTTATTTATGTTTTATATTAAAATGTTTTTTTATTATTAATATTTTTTAAATATTATAAATAATTTATATATATATATATATTTTTTATTATTGTAAAATATATTAGTAAATAATCAAAATTTTAATTATAATTAAAAATATATTATAAATTAATAATATTTTTTTAAATACAAATTTCAAAATTAGATTATAATGAATTAACCTATGATTATTTGTTTAAAATAAAATGATTTGAGTAACTTTATGTGTTCGTTTTAAAGGACATTATTATTATTATTATTATATTTGATGATTATGGGTGGAGTGTCAATCTAAAACATCGAAGGAATTAAAAACCTCTAAATAATTTTATCTTAAAACTCTCCATAAATAATAAAAAAAAAGTGTTTGAATTTTACAAGTATTAAAATTTAAATAAAGTGTTTGAATAATAAATAGAAAGAAAAGAGAAAGAAAGAAATTTTTTAACATCCACGAGGCTAAAGATAGCCTGTGGGACAGATTGCTTCTTCATTTGCTTGATGTATTCAAACCTTTTTCCACAAAGCTTCAAAATAAATGCTCCCAACTTCTTAACAAACCCCTCGCTAAATAGAGTATCCCAAGAGCTAGCTACCAACATATCTGCATAACTTTCCCTGTTGTCTTTGAAGGCCTCACATTCTAAAATGAAATGTTTTTCTATTTCCACTTTTCCTAAAGAACAAAGAATGCATACTCTTTCCTCCCATGCATTTTTTGACCTTTTCCAACGCCCTATTTCACAATGGAATTGATGAGAATTAGTCCTTAACTGAGCAATAAGAATTTTGGCTCTCCAAGAGATATTGGTCTCTATGTATGTTTTTGGTTGATGACTATGAGTGGGATTAAACACTTCAATATAGTATTTTTTCTTTCTTCCTAGTTCCTTATCCCAAGTATGCTTGTGGAACTTTTCCATAACAAAAGCTTTTATCTCTTTGTTGTTTATGGGACACGCGTTCAAGCAAATACGCCATGTACTAAACCATTTTTTGTTTTGTTACATCCAAGTTTCTTTGTTCTTGCACAATCTATCATTAAAAACAACCTTAGGCCATCTACCCTCTTCCATTTGCTCAATTTTTTTAAATACCTTATGACTCACACCATAGCAATTGCTTCAATAGAAGCAATCCCTGTTTCACTTGACAAGATAGCATAAGGAACTGCACTGTTAATATTAATTTTTTTCTCACAAGACTTCGAATAGACGATGATGGGGTATATTCTTAAGTCACTTCACGATGTGAAGATCACCGGTTCAAAACTCCGTGGGCAAAAATCCAGTCATTTTGATGTTGGTGTGGTCAGGTCGGATGCTATCCCCAAGTGATTTTAATGGCTTAGATGCCCTTGGGTGACGATTTCTCAAACCATGAGTCAAACTTGATAAACTCAGAACAATTGACAAATAAAATAAAATAAATATTAAAATTTCTATTTTTTAGATAAAATTATTTTTTTACACATTTGCATAAATATAAATAAATTTTATAATTTTATTTAAATTTTATTTTATAGTTTAAATTTAATATTTATCAATAAAAAAAGTATTGATCAAAGTGATATAGCTAAAACAATTCTTATAATGTATTATGAATGCAATGTAAATTTTAATGTGCAAAGTTTAAAATCTTAAAAATATCCCATCAAAATGATCCCACGAAGGGTGGTCTAAAGATATTAAATGCAATATCGGGGTTAAGCAAGGTTGTCCCCTTTCCCCTACCCTTTTTGGTATTTACATCGATAAACTAGAGGAGTGTCTAGAAATTGTGGGTTGCAAAGGCACCGAGCTCGTTGGTATTATCATTACTCTTCTCCTTTATGCTGATGATATTGTTCTTCTTGCAAGGAGCCATGATGACCTAGACAAGCAACTTAAGACTCTTCATGTCTATTGTTCCAAGATGGGTATGACAGTTAATACCGACAAGACTAAAGTCATGATCATTAAATCCAAAAAGGTCACCCATAGTAGTTTCATCTATGATAACTATTGTCTTGATCAAGTTTATTCTTATAAATATCTGGGTATTGAATTTCCTCATCAGCTCAACTAGAATTATAGCATCGAGAAAAGAATTATTGGAGGTTGGAAAGCTTATTATGAGCTTGAAAACAATTGTAAGTCAACCGATCTTTACATTTGGAGTAAAAAAAGTTTCCTCTTTGAGACTCTCGTCACCCCTATTATCTTATATGGATGTGAAGTTTGGGGGTGCAGTATATCTAGGGAGTTGTGGAGAAAGATTGAGATGATCCAAAAGAAATTTATAACCTATAACCTCAAGATCAAGGGAAATACTCCCTATCATATCCTCTTGATCGAAGTTGGCCTATCCCCCATTGAAAGTGTGGCTATGTTTAGATATCTGATGTATAAGAAGAAGCTTCACAATATGGAATCCAAGAGACTCCCAAAAATTGCTTCTAACTTTAGTTAAAACCCCCACCTGCGCCTCAAGCACGGGTGGCATCAGGATGTTTAGTTTTGGCTCAAGCGTTGGGGGATTAAGGAGGAGATCACCATGGGAAGCAAGGACAATATCAAAGATAATATTACCTCTAGTTTTAGGGACAAGATGTGGGATGCTAAGGAGTTGGACGGTAAAAGGAAGCTAAGGGACTATAAGGAGGTGATCATCCCCACCCTCGATAGCCAAAATTATCTCTCTATGTTGACTGGCACCAAGAAGAAAATGAACATCGCTATTAGAACTAACTCTCATGAGCTTCGGAGTGAGACCAAGCAATGGTCTACCTCCAAGGCTCCCTAGGACGATAGAATTTGTTAGATTTGTGATACTAAAAAGGTGGAAGATGAAAAGCACTTCCTTTTAGACTACTCGGCTCTTGCCCACATCCGCTCCCAATTCCCTATTGTCAGCCACACCTCCAATCTTCGTAACTTATTAAGCCAACCCAACTATAGCGATATTGGAACGCTTCTCTGGCTGCTCTTTGTTCACACAAACAAAATTTTGAAGAATGATAATTAGACTCTCTTTTCTTGAGGTTCGATAGACCACATTAATCTTGGTGAATGTTAATCATCATAATCATCATCATTTAAAGCGAATAAAACTACATTTTTTTATATAATATGAATTATCGATCAAAGTTATCTAGGCAAATTAATTCTTATAATGTATGATGAATACAATGCAAATTTTAAAATCTTTAAAATATCCCATCCAAATGATCCCACCTTTGGGAAAAATAATAATAACATGTTTGTTATTATTTAAAGCGAATGGGATACATTCTTTTACATGAAAAGTTTAAAGTCTCATTCAATAGATTACTCCATCATTTCCATGATTTGAATATTTTACAATATATTTTTATTTATAAGTCAAGCACAGAGTAAAATGAAACTGTTCCGTGATTTGGACGTATCAAATATTTTTAAATGTATTTTTGAACATTCAATGCAGTCATGTGATTTTAATCTATTTTATGTATAATTGAACCTTCAATTCAGTCACGCGACATTGATGGTAAAATGAAAATAAAGTGTTCCCTCATTTATTCTTTAATCTATTTTATGTATAATTGAACATTCAATTCGGTCATGTGAGATTGATTGCTAGTAAAATGAAAATAAAGTGTTCCCTAATTTTATTATATGAGAGGCAAGTGCATGAGATTGATAATAAAGGAAAAGAAAGTTACGTAGATTTTAAAAGCTATTTATAATTAAAGTAATTTAATATTAAGTTATTTGTTAAAATGTTGTTTTTATACTGGTGTGTCTTGTTTAAATGATATTAAGAAAAATAAATGTAGTTTATTTGTTTCATATAAATAATGTATTTAAGAAAAAGAATGGTGGATTGGGATGGAGTTGAGGTTGTATATTGGTTTTAAAATTTTATAGGGTTGGTTGACACTTCTTGTAATGGTTTTAGAGGGTTTTTTTTTCCTCTTTGACAATGATATTGAATTTTACACTTTAGTAAATACTATGAGGAAGAAATTTAAGACGAAATCAACTATCTCTAAGTTCATCAAGTAAGCAGATCACATCCCTAAAGTCAAGTTTCCTTCAGTATCATTCAGAAAAACCACGAAAGCATTTTCTGAAAGGGGTTTAGTTGGACAATTTACAAGAATTTGGCCCTCATCAGCCTCAATGGAGAAATGGGTAGTGAAATCTTTTAATATGCTACTAAAGGGAGAAATCGTGATCTAGTCGGTACACAAAGGTTTCTTCATCTTTTTGTTCCAGTTAGTGGAAGACAAGGATTTGATCTTTGAAATGAGTTGTATTTCTTTGAGTTGAGGGGCTTATATCTCAATTGTTGGTCTCTCGACTTCGATTCTGATGATGATATCCCCATTATGGTTCCAGTTTGGGTCAAGCTACCTAGGATCCCCATGTCTTGCTAGAGTGATCACTGCCTTAGGGAAATCGAAAACAACTTGGGGAAATTCATTGATAGAGTAGAACCAAAGAGTAAATTGTTCACCACCGCCTGGATTTGTGTAGAGGTAGACCTGGAAAAAGGTCTACCAACAAAAATAATTATGGAAAATTGACAGTGGACCCATGTTTAACAACTCGATTACGATCAATTTCCCTTCAAGTGCAAGTTTTTCCATGAATACGATCATTTTGCCAAGGATTGCCTGAATACAACATATGAGGAACTGAATGAAAAACCTCAACAAGAACAGTGGAAGATCTAAAAAAAACAAACAAAACAAAAAACAAAACAAACAAAACAAACAAACAAAACAAAACAAAACAAACAAACAAACAAACAAAAACAAAAAACAAAAAAAAAACCAACAACCAAAGAAGATGGAGCCTCCTCCCTCCTCCTCCAAACTATGGAATTTTAATTATTGTTGTAGTTAGTTGGTTATTATTCTCCTATCAATTGATTGCAACTTCATTGAAAAATAAATAACCACGTGAACTGAGAAAATTATTCACACACAAATAATAATAGACACTAATATTTTGGACAAATGTCCCTAGAAAAACCCCAAAGAGAAAACCGGTTCTATAGATGAGGGTTTTATTATTAATTCTTCTGCAAAATCTGTGATTAAAAATTACAATCGGTTGTCATAAAATAACAAACCTCCGAAAAAATGTTCTTTTCACTTCTACAAGTCAATCTGACCTCCTTGAAGCAACTTGGCCTCTCAGATCAAATTCAGCCTCCCTTTGGCTATTCGATCTAGCTCACATGTGCGGCCTGGCAGATAAACTCGGCCCTCTTGACAACTCGCACTAGCTAGGAAATTTACTCGACTTCCACTGGAAAATCTGACTTCTCTGGCAAATTGAATTCCCTTAGGAAAATTGACCTTCTTCTGGGAATTTCGTTCTTCCTCTGGCAACTCCTCCTAGGAAATTCGGCCTCTTTGCAAAAAATTGATCTCCCTCTGTCACTAAGAATCTGGAAATCACTGTGAAGATTTTCTCTCTAGAACTTTGATCTTCAATCACTACTGAAACCCTTACTGCTAATGTGCTTGCGCTACCTTTGTGCCCTTGCTCTCACTACAATGTTGTGTCTTGATCTCTCACTGATCTTCTGTGTATTCTCCAAATGCCTATCAATTTCCTCTTATAATCTCTACTTTATGAATAAACGTTCGTGATCTAATCTCAATCGATGGCTAAGATCATCTTGACCTCTTCTCATGACTTTTCCAGAAGTCCCAATTAATATTGATTAATTAAGCCATTTCCCTAAGTTAGACTTAGGAAAAATAATTAACTGGCTAATTCATTCTAATAAAGGCATTTTCTTGCGAAGCCTTTTCTGGGTATTGGAGGAAATTCGTTCCTTAACCTCATAGACACAAGCTAAGGCTAGAACAACTATCTAAGCTACACAAATTAACACTCCCTCTTAGCGAGGAAGGTGTTTTGCATAACACCCAACTTGTCTCTGAAGAAGATGAATCTCGCCTTCTAGGGAAAATTTTAAGGATGGAAGTTTATCTTAAAGTTTAGAAACCTTGGCGAATCTTACTAGTCCCTAATATGCAAATTGTAAAAAAAATTGGTGATATTTTTGTAGAAATATTTATATTTCCAATGATTTTATATTAGTCAATATAATATTTTGGTGATTTTTAAGGTAAAATAATGGTGTACTATAAAATTTGGGTGAATGATTTTAGAAAAAAATGGAAATTGGCGAATCTTTTTTTTTTTTTGGAAAAAGCATGGAAAATTAGCCCACCTACAAATATTAGCCCCTAAAATTTTCCCTTTCGCCTTCCCCAAAGCCTTCATCAATATATATGCTACCTGCTCATTTATGGGTATATATTGTAGTTGGAAAACCTTGCACACAATCCCAGATGAAGTGGTATCTGATGTCTATATGCTTGGACCTGTCAAAACACCAGATTCTCCGACAACCTAATGCAACTTTGAATGACTCAGTGTATCACCATCGTCTCTATCCTCTGACCAAACAAGGCTACTAGTAGCTTACAAATCCATATAGCCTCACATGTATCCATGCTCGCTACTATGTACTCTGCCTCTACAGAACTTAGTACCACGGACTTCTGCCTCATGTTGTACCAAGAAACAACTCTTGATCCCACATTGAAGCAACACCCTGAAGTGATTTTCTGATTCACTGTGTTACCTAACCAGTCTACATCAGTATAGCCAACCAACCTGATACCGTCACCTTGAGCATATCTGATCCCATGCTCGATAGTGTCATGCAAATATCTCAACACATGTTTTGTTGTCATCCAATGCACTTTGTTTGGCTACACCATGAACTGAGTAAGAGAGTTTACTTCATTAGATATATCTAGCCTAGTGTTGACCAAATACATGAGAGAACCTATCAACTGCCTATATAAGGTGGGGTCTACCTCCTTCTCCCTGGATGCATCTATCTTCCTCCAATTCGTGATCATTAGTATGGGCATGACTCTACAATCCTCCATCTCGAATCTCCTCAAGATATCGATGCAGTATTTCCCTTGTCCAAAGAAAATATCACCATCTGTCTTCCATACCTCCATACCTTGAAAGTAGTGCATGAGCCCCAAATCCTTCATCTTTAACTTGGCTACAATATCCCTCTTGCTCTCCTCTATGAGCCCTAATGAACCTGTTAAGAACATGTCGTTCACTTATAGGACAAGAGTGGGTACATCGCCCCCAACCACCAAGTAGTAAAGGTTCACATCTGCCTCACTCTTCACAAAGCCCATGCCTTGCAAGTATCTATCAATGCGCTCATACCATGCCTTGGGAGCTTACTTGAGCCTGTACAAATCTCTCTTCAACCTACACACGTGGGTCTCTATGTTGTGTGCCATAAAGCCCTCTGGTTGTTTAATGTACACCTCCTCCAATTCACCATTCAGAAACGTTGCCTTGACATCCATATGATGGATCTGCCATTCCATCTGAGTTGCTAATGAGATCACGGCTCGTATAGAAGTGTACCTGGCCACCAGAGCAAATGTCTCCTCGTAATCTATTCCCTCCTTTTGAGAGAACCTCTTGGCCAAGAACCTAGCTTTCTATTTTTTGATGTTACCATCTACACTGTGCTTGATCTTATAGATCGAGCGTGATCTAACCATCGCCCTATCTGTCAGTTTGGGTACAACCTCTCCATACATCGTTCTACATGATTGAGAAATATTCCTCAACCATATCATCTCACCACACTTGTTGTGTGCGGCCTCTTGACAGATAGAAGGCTCATTATTTACCAATTGATTGACCAATGCCATGTAGCCAATGTACCACTATGGTTGTCTCCACTCTCTCCTACCCGTCCTAAGTCCCCACAAAATCTTGAGCATCCCTGAGTGTCTATTGAACCTTGTGGTTCCTCCTACCAGTAGTTGAGTTAGGAATATCCACCATGTCCTCCTAATGCATCTCCCTGATCTGCTGCATCTGTTGCTTCATGCTCTATGAATTCTCAAGAACACTTGTACCTAAGCTAGTTCTCATAATAGTGATTATACTCATGCTTTGTTTCCATTGATCTTGTTGTTCAACTCTAGGAGATTTTATTGTATTCTCACTCTAATCTTCAACTGCTGGCAATTATTTGGACCTCCTGTAAGCTTTGTCCTCCATGAATCTGATATCCTTCCTACTATAATCCTCCTGGTCCCTGTGATGAAGGTATCCTATGCCCTAGAGGTTTCATTGTACCCAACAAAATACCTCACTATTTAGTCTGATCCAACTGTGAACATGTCTCCTAGAATGTGACAATACACTAGGTAACCAAATATCCTAAACTGGATGACATTTGGCTTCTTCCATGTGAATGCCTCTTCATGTGTCATCTTATCGAGCGCTTTATGTGGGACCTTTGAGTTTTGAATATAAACTATTGTACCGCATTCCTCTTCCCATAAATAATGTGGGAGATCTTGGTCATACAACATCGCTCATCACTGCCTTTAAAATAGTTAATTTTTTCCCTCACCAAAACCCATTCTATTTTTGGTTATAAGGAACTCCCACGCTCTCCTAATTACAGCCCTGTTACATAACTCCTAAAATTCTTTGCTGGTGTACTCACCTTCACTGTCTAACCAAAGATTTTGGATCTTTCTTCTTGTCGCATTCTCCACTAGAGCCTTAAATCTCCTGAAAGTGATTGAAGACCTCATCCTTGGTCTTCAAGAAATAGATCTAGGTCTTCCTGGAGAAATCATCGATAAAAGTTGCAAAGTACTTGTACCCCCAAAGATATTTCGTCAACATAGGCCCACATATATATGAATGAACTAAGTCAGGTATCCCTTATGATCTATTGTCACTCCTTAGAAAATTTGCTTTCACAAACTTCCCCAACATGCATCCCCTATAAACATCGGCGTGCTCTCTGCTGACCTTCAGAACACCTATCACCATCTCACAAAGCCATCTAAGTGATCCATGATGATTAATGTCCCATCCTCCTATGCCAAACTCCCCCTAGTCCCTTGGATTTATACTACTAACTAGTGCCTTAAGAGTGTCCATCTACAACTTGTACAATCGACTGCTCTCTCACCCATCGCTATAGGTTCCCTCCAATCCTTGTGCTTCAATAGCACCTTCTCCCTCTAAAGATAACATTGTATCATTTGTCCTAAATGATGGATACAGAGATCAAATTCATCCCCAAGCGTGACACATGAAAAACATGATGGATATGAATTTGTAATAGCCTTGGGTTAAATTTCCATGTAAATAAATAACGTATGGACATTAAAAATAAAAAAAAAAAACCAAGGTCATGGGACACATATTCCAAGCTAAAATAAGGGGAAAACATTACAATGGATCCACTTGTGGTTAATTATTTATTGGCTATGGAAATTGGCATTGGCAAGCAACAAAAGGTAATAAATGGAAAATTAATTATTACAGGTCATCAAAGACATGAGGAAAAAATGCAAATAAATAAAGGAAAATGAAAGAAAACCCACTTTAGTGGATGGGAAGAGGAAGAGACAAGAAAGGATAAAAATAGTAAAAGAATATGCATGCATGTAAAAATGAAGAAAAATAAAAAAGAAAAAAAAAAAATGTGTAACAGCCTTGGTTAAAAATCCATGTAATAAGTTAATAAATGCAAAATAAGACTAAGGTCATGGACACACGTATTCCAAGTTGAATGTTGGGAAAAAATATAGTGATGGGGATCACTTGTGATTAATAAATAGCTATGGAAATTGACAAAGGCAATGAAAAAGGAAAAGAGGCATTAATTGGCATTTTATTTATGAAAATAATGGAAAATAGGAGAAAAGGAAGGTGAAAGGTCACAGATTTGCATGTGAAGAAAATTGAATGAAAAATAGAGGAAAATGAAGAAAATATAGGCCTCAATGATAAAAAGGCTTTTGAGGATCGTTCATAACTTTTTTCAGTTAACCTTTTTTCATTTTAGCTTGTAGCTCTCATTCTATTCTCTCTCTCATACTCTTACATACTTAGAGTTTACTTAGAGAACTCTTGGAGGATTTTGGGCACACATTGGATTTGGAGGAAGAAGGCAAAGGAAAAGTAGGAAAGCGCAAGAGGATAGCAGGATCAATAGCTACAACAGGTGGCTTTGTAGGTACTAAGTTGAATGTATTATTTCCTTGCTTGTTT